>VYZQ01038812.1:16687-27155 GCA_013400655.1 Mystacornis crossleyi
ATTTCTTTCAGATGGAATTGTTACCAATAATTTGTTGGAATTAAACTTTCATAAAGAGTTTAACCTTCAAGGACTTAGAAATAACAATTTAATACTTGTGTACATACCGTTCTACTGAAAAATAGTGTTGGAGGAACATGACCCATTCATTGTGAAAACTGGCCTGAAGACGAAGAGATGCCAAAGAACTGAGCAGTGGGAAGCAGCACTGGTACCAATGACTGTTCTTTTGAATTTGCACAAGGTTTTTTCACTCCTAAATATGCTTAGATCGTGTTTGGATTTCAATTACCAGTGTTTGGATTTCAGTTACAGGTATTTGGGAATTGGAACTCGAATCTGAAGTGATCTGAAGGACTTGCTTTCATTTCTCAAGTGTTTCATTTCAGTACTAGTTGACACCTGATATGATTGATCTTACGAGGCAGCAGGGTTATTGTAATAGTCTTTTGTAAGTTCTGGGCACTGTGTGATAATACTGATTCTACTAAAACCTAGAACAGAAAAAGGCCAGCTGAAAACGTGATGATAATTGTGGAATATTGGTACTTCAGAGAGCCAGGTCTGTGGACTACAAGGAGAACTTGCCTAGATGAGGAAGAGACTGCTGGGTAACCCTGCCCTGATTTATTTTACTAATCTAGAGAGGTTCACAGCTCTATTTCAATTTGGTCAGCTTAAGGTAGGCATGAGGTGGGAGATGGGGTCAAAACTTGAAGTTAAATTGAATTAGATTTTGTTCCCTCTGTATATATAGCACTGGAAAGATTATGGACCTTCTGTTTCACTGCCTAAAGCAGGAATGAGCCCTTCCTTCTGCTTAGATAGCTGAAGCCAGTTGTGTGTTTCAGAAAGAAGTGGTGTCATATCTTAGAGTGGCAGGGATTGATGGGGAGAAGAGAACAAAGAAGGTTGGAAATAAATCTTGTGTGTACAAACCTTGCACTGAATACACTGGGAGTGTACAGTCACTGAAACTGTGACAAATCCTTTCTCACTTTTTGGTCTGTAAGAAAACATGTGGCTTACATGTTTGTTAGTTCTGAATGCAAGATCTGCATTTCTGAGGGGAAAATGCTTTATTTAAAATAATCCACCAGTCTTCAGTTCAAGACCCTAATTTACCCCCAGATGAAAAGTTATCTAAATTTCTAATTAATATTTGTTTCTAATTTGATGGATTTTGAAACAAATCAGTCTCAACTGTCTTTCTGAAAGTTTTTTTTGTGAATGTTCGTTGTGTTTTGAATCAATACAAGACCTTAACTTCTAGGTGTTAATGCCTTTTGCGTGATGAAAGATTTAACAGAGGTGAAAGATAAATGTTCACTACAAGCTTTATTATTTATTATATGGTGGCAGAAGTAAAGCCTTTTCATAAGGTTATCCCTGCCCAAGGATTTTCATTAATGTTGAGTGTAGGCTCATTAGGAATTCTTTTGAAATGTATCATAAAACTGCATATTAACTATGCTTATTTGCTATTCCTGCCAGAATGCTATGGAAAAGTATAAAGGATTTATTATAATTCACCGTTATATATGCGTTAGTTGCTAGACACTGAAACCCCTGTTCCCAAATGTCTCCCTGAATTCTTTGTTAAAGGTCATTTTGCTGGTGTAAATTTCAGACTTCCATCATTATTTTAATACCTGAGATGTCTCCCTGTCTTTGGAAAAAATTTTGACAAGTTGGGGGGAAATTCAGTGCACAAAAATAGCAGAAATAAAAAGAAGAAATAAAAATACCAGGAGCCTTGCTGTCTCATAGAGCTCTGCCCTGGCGTTACAGTCCTGGGATGAGAGGATCAGTATTTTTAGGAACTTTTGGACTGCTCAGTTATACCATAGACAGGTCTGGCTGAGGTTTGCCAGGATCAGCTGCGAACAGTGAGAAACTCCCATGTGATGTCAGCCAGTGGCAATTCCAGCAGTGTGTGGGTAGGGTCTCTTGAAACCCAGTAATGAACAGAAAATGCCTCCCCCAGGAACACGCAACAGTTCAGAGACAAAAAAGGAACTCAGAGCATTGAATGAAGACTGGTTTTTGATGTTTATACCTTCCCAAGAACTCATGATCCAAAAGACCCTAAAACACTAAATCTGAGTTTAGTGAGAGTTATCTTAAAGCAAAATTGTATTCAGTTATAACTTACAGGAGCAATAACAGAGTCAAAAACAAATACAGTGTGACAGTGTGTCCTTAAATCTGCTTTGAAATGGACAGTTCCCACTTTTTTCCCTAGTTTTCAAAGTTTTAATCAGTTTTATTTTAATCATGTACTTTAATCAGCCCCAATGCAGGGCATCATGTTTGAATTGTTGAGTAGGGTTTGGATGCTTCCTGCAAAGAAATAGTGGAATTATGGAATTTTTTTGTTGTTGTCATAACATGTGGGCTGACACCAGCAGCTGACATTACGAAGTTGGTGTCCTCAAGACTACTTTCCCTTCTGAAATGACAATGACTGTGAGGACTCTGTACCATGAGAATAAAAAAAGAAGGAAAAAGTTGTGAAATAAAATCTTTGAGTAAAATGAATTCAGTAATTAGTAGAACTTATCAGTCATATATTTACCATATTTTGGACTGTCTGCTAAAATTTTTATTAATAGCTATTTTTGCTATTCTAGAATGGTACAGTCTTAACATTCTATTACTTTTGATTTCTTTTACTGCTAGGGGAGCATGAGACATTAATGAAAAGTGAATGTCTTGCACTTGAATTCTGATTTAGATATGGAAAGAGATCCAAATGGTTAGTGAGGTTTGAGAGACTAATAAAAGGAACACAGTTCACACCCTCAAATGGTGTTCTGGAATTTGCCAAATCAGTGTTAATTACCTTCATAAAGATATACCTGCTTTTTCTGAAGTGCAACTTTGAGTCTTTTTAGAGCAATTGGAGGTTGAATTTGGCTGGATTATATTTTGGTGCTGTTCAGTCAAGTTACGCTTTCTTCGAGAACAACATCCCCCAAGTTCCTTAGGTGACCTGATAAAGAAGTTTTTCTGGTGCTGCCTTGTATAATATGGATATTTTTTAATATCCTTTGAAACTCTAATCAAGAAGAGTACCCTCAGATAACTGATGGAAAGATTTTTTAACCAAAATGAGCATTTGTTTTAACAGTCAACAGAATGAAAAAGGAATCTGAGTGGGACACGTGAAATGACTAAGAGAGGAAGTTGGCAAGGCTTTAATGGACAGGCATTTCTCTGCCTGTGATTTAGTTTGATCATGTAATTAGGAGGTTTTTATTACTCTGCCAACTGCTGCAATCCAATTATGCTGCAGCAATCAGACTTGTTCTAATTTCTCACAACACCACAGATGCAAAGGAAGCACCTCATTCATTCTGTTACTGCAGAAATGCACGCGGGGACAGGTTCCTTTCAGAATTCCTCAGTGAGCTCCATGTGCATGGTGGCGCTCCCAGTGTAGCTGGAGAGAAATATTCTCCTAAAGCACGTTTTGGAATAGATGCCAAGAATACAGATACAAACGCTACCTTTTTTTTTCTTCTTTCGGTTCTTGTTTTGTGACCAGTGATGAAATACCAACACCAGAGATGTGAATTCCTCTTCATGGGGAAGATTGCTGTAGTGGTGCTGTTTGATGGCTTGCCAATTTTTCTTTTTCTACTTTTTCATATAGTTATGTAATTTTTTTTTTCCTCCCTATTTTCTGTTTTCAGTGACTGTGTGCATTTGAAATGTAATAGCTTGCTTTAGAAATGATTACAGGTATCCACAATAGTTTGACTCTTTTTGTGATTATTCATTTCTGAATGTTGATGTGAAATATGAAATATCTATTCTTTCAGTTGTAAAAACCCCCAAACCTATGTGTTTTCCACTTTCATGTGATAATTTGTCCTCTAAAAAATTCCTCAAATTCAGTTTTTCAAGAGATGTAATAGACATCAGTCAGTTTGTAGATCCCCATCATTGTAACCAGCTACGTCTGTAGCTTTCTGAGATGTCTCACAGTTTGAGATATTTAGCAAATTGATTTTTTTTTAAAATTTCCCTTTCTTTAGCTGAGACGTTCATGTCTTTTGTCAAAATTAATGAACTGAGGTTTGAATGCCAAGCTGGTCATTCAGTTTTCTGTAGAAAAATTCCCTCCTTCTATGGCTGCTATTTTGCTTGAAAAACAGTGTAATGTGCTCTTTTTATCTGGTTTGGGTCCAGTTTGCTGCATGTTCTCTGCCTGTTTTCATATTTCAGTGAGAAGGGAGCTACTGCAGCCTGTCTGTGGACTGTAATAAGGGATTTATGTTATCAGATAGGGTGGTTCAGAAATGCACCGTATTGAGAGTTTCCCTATCTGAAATGGAATGAGGGGTTACATTGGTTTTGTAAAGGCTCCCTAAAATTATATTTCGTTGCTCACACCTTCTGGCAGATTAGAAAATCGCTGAGAAAGGACAAATGCGTCATTCTAAAGTGCTGTTTTTCAAGTAATTTTTGATTAGTTCATTTGTTTTGCAGTTATGTGATTTAAGAAGTATTTGTTTGCTTTTGATATTCTTTGTTTTACTTGTGCTCACAATGTAATGATGCAGTTGTTCTGTTCCAGCTGTGATATCTGCAATCTCTTGCTGAGAACGTCATCTAGAATCTCTCAAAACCAAACCTGAGAGTTTTTGGTAGTGGCTGTCAGTTCCTGCATCCTGTTTCCTAATAATTTAGTTGCATTGTGATTGAACTAGCAACAGCCTGAAACTGTGATGGATAAGAAGTCTTCACTGGTCTGAGACTCGAATGAAGAACTGGTTAATAACAAAGTAAGTTCTGTTACTCTACTGCCAATACACAAAGTTATGGCTGTGTTTGCCGCTGATTTTCAGGTACAGTCTCAAACCTGTCACAGCAGCAAGGGAATCAGCAGAGAAATAATGCCCAGGTAACACAGATGATAGGGGTTTCAGCTGAGGGATGACACTGCGTGACAGGTAAAGAACTTTGCAAGATTTATATCTTTAGCTCCTAATGGATGCTGCAGTATTTGGCTGGGTGTTTGTGTCATTTTAATGGGGTAGCTTTATTAAGTGCATTTGTAACTGTCTATAATTTTGGGATTGAACTGCATTAGAGAATTAAATTCATGTCTGCTGCTGCACCTTCAATGTTAATGTTCTATTACTTTGCTAAAAAAACTAATAATGCTTTTAGGGGATAAGACGTGAAATACTGATGCATTCAAGGACCACTTAGCTCCTTATGATGGGGAGGGAAGGAGTGAAGCTGGTTCGAGGCAGGCTATGGAATAGTTGTTTCTCTATATTTTGCTAAGAGTCCTGGTTGTATGCAGAGGAATAGTTACTGATGGGTACTGGGTCCCATTTCCTGTCCTCCCACTCTGCTTTATGGTTATGTGAGGCTGCTAAAGAGAGCAATTTCTTGATGGCCAACATCTCAAGTAGAGCTCTATGCAGAGGCAGTGAACTGGTCTTCTGAGTAAGGAACCCCTGGCTCTTGGGAGCAGGCAGGTGCCACTTAAATGGCCAGACAGATTATCCCCATCTCTGCTAACTGGGGGTGTTGTACTGGGCTTTTTGTTTGTTTGCTTTTATGAAGCCATGTCACTAAGGAAGGGCACGCTTATTCTGAAGCACTACCATGAGAGAGCGCTACTGGAGTCAGGGTTAAAGTAAGAAGATTAAAAGGGAGAGAGAACATAAGGAAAAAGAAAAAAGGTTGTTCTGATATAATCTGGATTCCTCTGCCTTAAACACAGAATCAAATTCCAAGTATCGGCCATATAGGAATTCCTAGGTAGCTTAAAAATAGTTAGAATTTTATGTAGAAGAGCACAGTGAGTAGTTATAGCCATTTTGAGGACCTAATAACTGTACTTTTGTTCGTAGTGAGATCTTACTCTCCCAAAGTGAGCCCAGGGCAGCTCTCCCACAGCACCCCTGAAGCGTCTAGCTATGGGCAGGGCCTCTGCCTCTGGCTGGTTTTAGTCTCAGTTCAAGCCCTCTGGGATCACTGCAGAAACGATTTCTGGTCCTCAGGCCCGCCTGTTTCACTCATTAGGTGGCTCTTAATTGCACACTCACTCCTTGCTGATGCTGATCTGTGCACGTGTGCAGACGCTGGCTGCGTTAGAAGTGCTGCCGTCAGTGACATCCTTTGTTGGAGGGACGTTGCTTCTGCAGAACTTGAACAAAGCTTTCAGTGGACCTTTTGGTTGGTATTGAAAGAGAGGAGAGGGGAAAAATCTTAGTGAAACTTTCAGAGTGTATTATTTTCACACAGTCACCCTTGTGTTACAGTAACTTTTTGAGTTAGAGGAAGTTGATTCTGTGAGTATCTAGAATTTTCATGTTGTTGTCTCATGCCTCTCCCTCAATTACTTGGGTTTGGCACATCACCAACATGGTGGTACCACTTTTGTTAATAAAATAACTTTTTCTTGCTAAAAGATGGTGAATATTAAGGCTTTCTTAGTTAAATAATTTGGGCTAACTTTTCATTCCAGCATGAGCGAGGAGGGACTGATACTGTGTGGGAATTTTTTTAAGAGCAGCCTGGCTTTGTGTTCTGTCAACGAACAATCTAAAAGCACAACTGTTGACCCTTATTTTCCAAATGGAGCATAGCAGCTTACCTATTAATGTATAAATTATGGAAGAGGGAGTAGTTCCCAGGAATATGAAAAGCTGGTGGGGTAAGGAGTCCAAGCCAACACCTCTAGCTGATTTGTGCTTACCCCAAACCAGGGGAAAACTGTGGCTCTTCTTCGTGTGTTTAAACACGAAAGCTCTGTTAAAGTTGATAGAACTTTAGAGTTTGGGGTTTTTTTGCACAGAAAACTTGTCCAAATGATTTACTTAATGGGCTCTTGCTCTGACGTGCCTTTCAGATGAAGAAAGGGTTGTGTTGGTTTTTTTTTTTTTGGTTTTTCTTTTGTTTTTTTTTTTTTTTTTGCTGTGACCAACTTTGCTGTTGTGGTGGGCATTGCTGTTGATGCCAGGGTTTGGAATGTGGTCATGCTGTACACACAGACCGGCTGCTGTGGCATGGGAGGGATGTGTCCAATCAAACTGACTTCATGAAGGAATGGCCAGGTACAGAAATAAAGCAATGCTCAGCTGGTACCTCCAGCCCAGAAATGTCTGTGCATTGTGTAGAAAGAAAGTAAAATCTTAGAGAAATAGTATTTTTGGAGAGAAAGACTGTGACTTCTTCCCTGAGCTATGCAGGGGCCATCTGTGATCGGCGCACGTGCGAAGGCCAGGGCTAATTCCCATTGCACAACACCAGTGAACTCATGGGACAATAAATGCATCACCACATGCTACCAAAATATTTTGCCACCTACCAGTATGTTTGGGAGCAGCAGTATTATGAACCTTGCTGGATTGCAACAGAAGAATCAGGAGCAATTTTTTCCTGGAGGCTGTTTACTTTCAAATAAAATCATTTAAGACTGTTTAGTTAATACTAGCACAAGATATCATCAGCATATTATAATCGTTTTCAAATACCAGTAATCAGTTGTGAACAAAGCTTTGTTAGATATGGGCTTTACTTCTCTTTGTTTGCTCTGTTGTAGAATTAGGAGTAAACATAAATGAAGTGCATTGTTTCAGAATCAATATTACTGTGCACTAGGCATGAAAAATAAGTAGTATCTGGCTGCCAGGTGTTTGGGTGGAGGGCTGGAGCATGAGATGCAGGAACAAATAATAGGAACGCATTGTGTGTGCTCTGTGTGTGTATATAATTGTGAGAAATGTTTTATATGAAACCTGAAACTAGAGTTTTGACAAGCGAGGTTGATTATGAGACTTGTGGTCCATTTTCACAGCTGCAAACTTGTCATGTGCAAATTCAGGTCAAGTTGTTGAATTCCTTCTGTTCTGGGAAATACCCTTTCTAGTTTAGTCCATAAGTGGTTCTGAGAAGCTTTTTATTCTCCTGGAGAAGCAGATATTTTGTAACGAAATCTGAGATGGGACAGAATTTTAGTAGGATGAGAGATCCTCTACACTATAAGTATTTGGTACTTGGTGCCTTGTTTTTTTCCTTGAATATCACTGAAGTTGGAAACAGGTCCTTTGATGAACAAATCAGTTTTAAAGCAGGGATAAAACATGAATGATGTGGGTAGGAGACACAAAAAATGAAAAACTCTTCTGTCCTCATACTTGAAAGCTGCAGTTTTGTAAATTGTTGTGTAAGAGAGCAATAATTTGTGTGTGATCTTTAATTTCATATTTCGTTGCATTGTGAAAAAGATATAGAAAGCATAAGGAAAAGATATTTTGGAAAAATTATAAAATATGTTTGCCAAGTTTTAAAAGAACTAAAGAGAGTTGCACAGACTGATGAAATTCTCAGAGCATGTTCAGTGTTCCTGAGCAGTCTTGTGTACACAAAACTCAGCGATTAACACCTGCTAGATTTCTTGAGGCAAAAAAGCTGGGAGAATGTATTAAGGAAAAATTACTTTGCACATTCCCTAACCCTCTTTAAATAATATGATGTACTTGCTAATTAATGGTGTTTTGAACTGTGAACATGAATAGGTTTGGAAAAACCCCAACCCTGTGTGTAATGTATTATTGGATTTGCATAATGATTCTAATGAGTGGTTAATTAACAGTCGAGATTAAGTCATCCCATCATGAAGCAACCTCCTTGCTGTTGAAACATATCAAGTAATGAAGATTATATGCAATAGACACTTTTAGTCCTCTTAGACCATAAATCCATCTGTAAGCCAGGGTGATTCCTGTGGGAGCTGGGAAGAGAACATCTCCTGAGCAGTAGGTCCTGGCCTGATTCGGTACCTCTTCGCCTGTAATGTCTGGGTACAGGGCACTGACTGCAGCTGAACCACAGAAATCTGAACCCAAACAACGAGAAATAACAAATCCTTTCGTTTCTTTAGCCAAATTTTGAAAGATCTTCATTCACTACTGTTGTAATTTTTGCATGAGGGAGGTAAGACTCATACCTTGTTATCCATTGTCTCCAGAATGGGAAATCTCGCATCGTTTGGGATTTCCTCAGGTGACCAACAGTGGCAGAAATTGAATTGCAGTCGTTAAATAAAAAAAGGCTTTATATTCCATGTCCTTAGAGAGCTTAGTCATTGAGCTGGCTTTGGTTGAAACAACACAATTAGATTGCTCTTGGCTTGTCCTTGCAAATTTATCACTGTCTTTACTGCATTTGCAATATTCTGCTACTAAAGTCCCTGAATATACACATGAAAAGAAGCTTTTCACACAGAATGAGAAATGTTAGCTTGGATTTTAGAGAAAATGTGCCAGCAAAGCTTTCTTTTTTTCTTAATGTGCTCTAAGTTAGTCTTTTTTCTGCCTAATTAACTTTATTAATATTAAAGACTACAAGCTGGCGTTCCCTTAATTCAGGGGATCTTAACTTTAATACTTATCTGGGGATGCAGATAACGTACATTATCATGTTCTGCCAATGCAAAGCAAAGGCCCTGAAGTCCTCTATTTATCTCAGCCTTAGTAAGGCTTAAGAAAACAAGTTATCGAGTTGTAAACCAGCTGAGAAAGAAACACGTGAAACTAGATCTGTTTCTAGTGAAAGGTAAATGAACAGATGATGGGGAAAAATTACTTCAAGTAGGTTTATCTTGTTTTTCTTTCAGCTCTTTGACATTTCTTCTGGGCAGAACACAAGCTGGACAAGTCAGGTGCCTTCCCAGGCTGGTGAGAAGTCCAGGAGCAGCTGATGTGGGTTGGGAAGATGCTGTTTTCTGCAGCAGCATCTGGCTTAGTGCCCCTGCAGCTGTGCTGCCCTGGGCATCTCTGTGCTCTTGTTGCTGTCCCTGTTGCTGCAGCTCGTGCAGGATGTGGGCAGTGTCTGTGAGCTCTGGGGGCAGCTCCAAACTCAGCAGGGTTAACTGCCCAAACGAGGATTGAACCCTTAAATCCGTCTTTGCAGCTGACATCTCGGTGCTTGAACTGTGTTTAGAATCTGAAAGCTGGTTTGGGTGTTCTTAGGGCCAGGACTTCGACGTGTTGGGAATCTCTCCTGTCCTGCTGCCATTATCCCTGGGATCCATTGCCCTGTTTGCAGCTCTATGAGGCCTCTTGGAATGCTGCAGGGCAGCTCAGGCAGCACTGGGTGCAGCTTCACGTGCCTGTTCTGAAGTGAGGTTGGAATTTCCACCTGAGCTGGAATCATTGCAGTGATAGCAGCTGCAGGCATACGCTAAGATCACCCCTGGTGTGGTGGTTACACACTAATTTTGGTTATTACTCACGTGCTCTTTGAGGGCATGTTTTCATACCACCTTTCCATAAGGTCTATCTGAATACCTAATATAGAGCATATGGAAGATTTATATTGCAGAATACCTTCCAAGGTACTAGACAGCAATTTTTAAAAAAAAATCTCTTTGTAAATCAGAAAAATAAAAAGTGATGCTGTCCTGGTTTGGACAGGTGTCTACTAAGGAAGGCAGGAG
>VYZQ01038812.1:27388-40574 GCA_013400655.1 Mystacornis crossleyi
TTCCTTTGAGAGGAGAAGAAAAGAACACATACACACACAAAAAGAAAACTTTCTCAACCCCCAACAGATGCAAAGTATTCTGTATATGGTTTATAAAGGACATACAGCTGCTGAGTACTTCATAAATATTTTTGAAGATGAATGTCTTGTTTACAGTTCTCAACTAAAATTTATTTTATTGCCTGGATGAAGAAAGAGAGGGCAGCACATCTGATGCAGCTTGGACAAAAAAAATGCTGGATATGAAAAGCAAGGTCCTTGAAAGCCCTTTCTCAGAATTGAGAATAGTTAATGGCTCATGTTTTGCACAAATTGTCTGTCACATTAGGACAAGATGAAATGGCGTCAGGTTGAGCCAGGGGAGGTTCAGATTGGCTGTTAGGAACAATTTCCTCACTGAAAGGGTTGTCAGCCACTGGAACAGTCTGCCCAAGGCAGTGGTGGAGTCCCTGGCCCTGGAGGGATTTAGGGGCCATGTGGATGTGGCACTTGGGGCCATGGGTTATTGGTGGGTGGGCAGTGCTGGGGCAGAAGTTGGACTCGATGATCTTTTTTCCAAACTAAACAACCTGAGCCTTGCTGTCTTCTCAATCACAGAGGGAATTCACGATTCCCCTTCAGAGGCCACTCCTGCATTTTCTGGTCTGCTGTTGTTTCTCCTGTTCCCTGTCTCCCTCTTAACAACCCTGGCATTGCCAATTGCCACTGACCTGAGGCACCTAAATTGACAGTAAAGCATGAGTAGAGAAATCTTGTGGGGTTTTTTACCTGAGGCTCATGGGGAAGTTATAAATGGTTAGGTGTGGTGCTCAGTTATTTGAATTTCTTCCCACTAATCCCAGACCCACTTTATTTTTTTTTTTTTGTTTTATTATTAAACTTTTATTTATAAAGTTGTTTCATTCTCTCATAGGCAGCACTCTGTCAACTGCTAATGTCTGTCTTCAAGGAAATGTCAGGTATTTCTGGTCTCTTTTCCTGGTTTACACGGTGCATCTGCCGACTTTTTCATAGCCACTCCTCTAAGAGGCTTTCTTTATTTTCTTTTACCTATTTTTTCTATAATTTACAACACATAGGATATGAAATTGAAATGCTAAGTTCTATAAAAAGCTTAATTAAGTGCTGGTATAAAGGTGGACTAGAATTTTAGAGTTTGTGGCAAATAACCACTTTCCCTGAGCGTGCCAGATTTCACTGAACTTGGAATGCTCATTCAGGTTGCTGTTGTTTTGTTCTGAAACAGTGCTTAGTTTTCCCCCATTGTTTTAAACTTGTTTCTGCTATGAAATCTTACACGTAGATGTGTGCAACTGTATTTGCCTCTATTAAAACTTTTAACCATGGTGAAGTGTACTTCAGTGTATACTTCGTATTTTTTCACAACTCCTGAGAATTGTGCCTGGTGTCTCGATCATAGCTGGATTAAACACTTCCTGTCTTCATCCCAAAACGAGTGAGTTATTTGTTTATGCAAAGTACAGAGGCTGAATGAGATCTTAACGGCCCAAGAACCAGAGCTTGCAGTTGTCTTGTGGCTGTTCAGAGGAAACATCTTTAGCTGTGTAACTACAGCCCAGAGCAGTACATAGGCTCTATGTACACCCTTCTCCCACTAAAACAGAAGTAATGCATTTTTTCCATATGTGGAAGTGATTTTTATCTGTTTGAGTTCCTCATGTCCAGGTCAGTATTTTTTGTTTTGTGCAAATATTCTTTTACTGTATGAAACTTTTTCATCTCTAGCTTACAACATGCCTAAGCCTTCCTTTAAGCCATTAAATGGATAATCCCTTAACGTTCTTTTACTGTCTTTTGCTCTTTCTCCTTTAGAAAGTAAACCAACATCGTTTTATGTATCAGTTATTCCAACTGAAATATCAATTGTTCTCTTGTTTTTGAACTGAACATTTGCCTGTCTTTATTGTTTTTTAGTAAGGATAGTGTTTTGAATGGAGAAGCAGCCATGTCTCAACTGGCTTCCAAACTCTCATGAGTAAAGCTTCAAAAATACCTCAGTGGGTCTGTGGTTGAAGTGTTTTTTTTTCAAGACATACAGCCAGGACAAGGCTGCCACCTCCTCCTCTGCTGTAGGGATTCCACGTCTCTTTCTGATGTGTCAATAGCTGCAGCTTCTGCAGGGCACAGGTGGAGCTGGGTGGGTTTTAAAGAGTGGAGAGAATTCAGTAAGAACATTGGTAAAGGTTATGGGCCTTTGCTTTCTCCCCAGCCAGGTCTAGGATTTTCAGAATTTGGTTGTTGCTGTCCTCCGGCTCCGATCAGTGGTTGTTAATTCCAGTGGAAATAAAGTTGTGGTAATGTTTGGCTCTGCTGAAAGAGTCGTGTGCTCCTTGGAAATGCTTGGGATGCTGAATGGGAATGAATCACAGAGGTATGAGGGCTGGGCAGAATTGTTTCCTTGGCTGCAAGAGAGCTTTATGCTGATTCTTTGTTACAGATGATTTCATCTCCCAGGAAACACTAGTTTCTATTTTTCCCTTTTATTCTTTCTCATGATGTTTGTGCTTTAGGTATTTTAAGTGATCCCACTGCAAAATTACATGATTTTAACTTCTGTCTTGTGTTGAAATTGTACAAACTTTCCTTCGGGTGACTTTCTTTAGCTGACTTGCCCATACATTTTCTTATCAAGATAGATTCTTTTAATTTTTCTCTCTCTTGCCCTTTCCTTTTAAATCAGAAAATTCTACTGGATGTATGATCTCTTTTACCATCTGTGTGTAAACAAAGCACTTAATTTTTGTCAGCTTTATTAAATGGAAAGTAGTTAAGGTTCTTATCCTAGGGTTTGGGGCCTTTTTTTTTTTACCCAGAAGTGTTATTCTAGGAATTCCAAAATACACTTTCAATAACAAATGGTCTGTCAATGGAGATGTTTTGGTAGCCGAAGTGAGAGCAGAGTGAAGTGTGGCAATCTGGTTATTCTTAGCACTGGCTCTGTGTGCTGGGCTGCTCAGAGGGTAAGTGTAGAGCAGAGGAGCCCCTTGGGTGGGGATGTCACCTAAATCACTGCATGCATCGTGTCCTGAGCAGTATTTCAGTCAGATCTGAGAAGTTTTCACTCCAAATTAGAATCCTCACTCATTTATCTGATCTAGAGGAAGCTTTTAAATAACTTCATCTGTTTTGTTTATGAGCATGTGCAAGAAGCATTTTTCTTACTGTGTTTTCATTGTAAAACAAAGAAGTGCCTCTTTCAGTTTGGAGTTTTGTGCGGAGGGAATGGAGGAGGGGCAAGTATCCAATATGTTTGTATTTTGGTGGGGTTTTTGTTTGTTTGTTTGGGGGTTTTTTGGGGGTTTTTTGTTATCCTCTAAGAAAAAAAGAATGCTAGAAACAAGCCCTAGCCCACATAAAGTAATGCTTTTTTGCAAAGAATAATAGAATGCTATGTTCCTAATTGCATTTTAAGCCTTGTATTTACACTTTTATCACGTGACTGTAAATGCATTATCTCCTTTGGTATGTATAATATCCTTGTATTTTATTTAAAATTTTATTAACGAAGGGCTCTGTAGCTTTTATTGTGTGAGGAGCATTTCTTACATGGTACTCTGTATTAAAAACTGATAAAAATTGTTTTTATTATCAGTGATAGTTCTCAACATAAATCAGTGTTTCTTCTATTACATAATTAGTCTTTTGTATTAATGTTTGCCTCTGTGACCTTCTGACTTTCTGGTGTGTTACTGAATTTCCAGACTTACTTTCAATTATTGTTCATCTTTAAAAGAACAGATTAAAAAAATGAGTTTAGTGACTTCCAAGGCAGCCTTTCTATTATCAGTTAACTTGTCCTAAATACTCCCTGACCTGCTCCCAGCCATCATGGGTCCCCTGAAATAGTAATAGAAATATTCTCCACAAGCCTGTTAAAGGCTAATTAATCTATTAACTTTCTGTCAGCTAGACTGAGATTACTGTGCTCTGTAGGCAACTTCAGTCTTTCTTAAATTATTTTAAGATTTGTTGTTTCATCTGCTGCACTTGACACATTTTTATATTTTCATTTTTATTTAACAGTCTGATGGTTCTGTATTAAGTTCTTAGGGGCTTCCTTACATTATCTCCATTCCCATTTCCCTGTGCCACGGGATATAGAACTTATATCTTGCTTTTGTTTAAGCTGCTTGAGTCTTACCTTCCCACTTAGGATAAAAAGTTGAGTGCTCATTTTCACTTTTCTGTGCTTCAGTTTTCTTCTGTGCCTGCTCTTTCCTCTTTTCCAGCTCTATCCCACTGTTGTACTATGAGGCTTGGAGCAGATACCCATTTTGGAAGCCTTTTGAAATTTTTCACATTAATTTTGCAGAAAGAAAGGATATAATTTGCTCTTCAAATGCTTCAAATGCCTTCCTTGGACACTTGAAGGAGCTGAGGTGAGTCTCTCTGAATGGGCCTTAGAATCTGCCTGAAGGACTCAAATTCCATGGAGGACAGTTGTTATGAGAAGTGTGGGATTTTTGCAGCCTCCCTCTCAGGCATTAAACTTTTCCAGTTTAAGGAGTTAAGGCAGTTAAAGGAGCTCACCATCGTAATGAGGATGCAGCAAAAATTCCTCTGTCCTCAAATTCCATTTGAGTTCTTAGATGCCCCACTATATCTAAGAGATGTACTCCAAAATGTATCTTTTTTCTTTACTTGGGGATATTGGGCCTATCTAGCCTAGCTGCCTGGGAAAAACATGTCAGATCTGCTCAGTTAAAGAAGGAATCTATATATCCCTTCATTAGAAAAACTTATCTCTCTCTTCCCCTCTCAGAGAGGGGGAGAGGAAATGGAACTTGAAAGCATCTTCTCCAGTGGGTTTCATGGGGATTGTCAGTAACTGTGCATTTCCTCAAGAACTGTTTGCAGAAGCTTCCCAGCATGGCCCTGGGGGAGAACAAGGGCTTGGACAGACCACGATTTCTGACATTGCTCCTGGGGCCCACCATGGCCTCCATCTTTCTCCTGAGGGAGCTCAGGTGTTCCTGTGTCAATCGAGAGACCCCTGAACTCTTTTAACCTCTTAGTGATCTTTTCTCCTGCAATTTTTCACAATTCAGGATAATCTTTACTTCTTCTTCTTTGCTCTTCACATATATATCTATTGTCACTTTTATCACTCTTTGGAATTACTTCTCTATGCTTTTAGACACCACCATTAGTATAAAACCATTGAGGGCTAAAGAATGGTACCTCTGGAGACCTATTTTAAAATTAATTTCTTGAGCCTGCATGGATGCCAAAATAAAGTTCCTTCATATGTAAATAAAAAGGCATAGATATGTATTTTTCCTTCAGATGTCAATATGAAATCCATCATAACTTTTTTTGTGCTCAAATATCCTACCTTTAATTGCATTTGTGAAAATCCAACAGAGTAAACAAAAATTTAATTTACTTGTGCAACAGGAACATGATTAGTGTGTATTGTGACGGTACCTGGGGCAGAATAAAACCTAATTTTTTTCCCCTCAAATTAAATTGATTCTTGATCAAGAGGATCTGAAAAAAAATACAAATAAACTGTTTCATCACTGAAAGGAGAAAGCTGTGAAGGATTCTCTTGGATAAAATGATGTGATGTTAAATAATTTTTGAGACTGTAGCTATCTTTTCAGCATTGCTGGATAAGGAATCTGTACATTACAGCTGATAGCTACTGAATTCCGTTAATTTCTAGCAAAAGAACTTTGTCCGAATTGCCTGGTTTTGTATGTGTTCCTTCTTATAAATAAGTAGATACAATTCTTTCAAAGACTTTGATAATCTGGGTATATGGAAAGAAATTAAAAGGCCTTTCATAAGGTATTTTCTTTACAGATGGACAAATTTTCCTTCTCTTTTGCTAGAAGTTAACAAGATTAAGTGAATAAGCAGATGTGTTGAATTGTTTTGCAAAACTATAAAAAGCGTATTCTTATATTTTCAAAGATCTTTTCATAACGTATTTACAGAAATTGTATTTCAAATGATAAAAGGATTTATTAGCCCAGACTGGAATTTAGGAAGCAGTAATGCTCTTTAAAGATTAAGGCTTGGGATTTTTTTCNCAGTCTCTGGTGTTTTAATCCAAGCTCTGAGTAAGAAGAACCAGATAAAAAACAAAGAAGAAAAAAATCAACAGTTTCCTTGTTGGGACTGAAACTTTGTGTGTCACCATAATGATTCCTTCAAGTCCTTCGTTCGTCCCCTTTGGATGCCGTGTTGTGGTTTGCCCTTCTGCAGTGTGGGCACGCTGAGCACAGACACAGATCATTAGTGGATCTTTGGCCTTTTTGTGGGTTACGATTTGAAACTGTGCTGTGACTTGTCCACTCTCAGACTCTGTAAAAGGTAAGGGGAAAACAGAGCTGATAGAAAAGGACCTTGAAGCAGGTATGCTCTTGTATCTCTGTCATTTCTTGCTCAAGTGACTGCCAGGTCCTTCAGTCTGCTAAAATCAAGCACAAATACCTGTAGAAGATAAGGGCAGGACCTAATTCAAAGATACCAGCTTTTCTTAAGGAGGAGGATTTAGGGNTTCATTCAATCAGGGATCTCATTCTCAATGCTGCCAAAAAGGCATTTGACATCTAAAGGCATTGTGTGCTTAGCAAAAAATATTACTTTAATTGAGGGTAATCTTGATTTTGTAATTGAAGATACGAGAATTTCCTGTTTATGAACATAGTTGTTCCCTGAATTTGGTTCATTTTTGTTTCAGTTCATGAAATGTTCATCTGAACATTTGAATATGAACATAACTTAGTGGGTGACTCATTTTGCTGTGGTTACTGGGGCTTGCAGTGGGGAGCCCAGATGGCTGTGCTGGAGAGAACTCTTTTCCATGAGCATCCAGCACAGGGGAATTGTCAAATATGCCATTCAGTTGGTGTGCCAGGAGCTCAGAATCTCTTTGGGGTAGTTGGGTGTGAAGTTGGGTCTGTTTACTTGTTTGAAGAAAGAAGATAAGGATGGGAGAAAGTTGTACAGTGTGGCTGTATGAGAAAAATTGGGAGCTCCTTGGGGTACAGTAGGTGGGAAAGTGCTCTTCTCCTTCAGACTGGAAATGTAACCACTTTTGTTTCTTTCTCTGCTTATTTCTGTTGGAACCCTGGATTCTGAGCATTTTAATCTTTCAGTGCTGACAAGCACTGATCCTCAGAAGCACACTGCATTTGACCTGAGGCCTTGGAAAAGGCTTCTGAAATTGTGACAGCACCGAAATTNGAAAGTTTCTGTTTCTGGGAGAGAGGAGGCTGATAGCTGTGTGATTGGAAGGACTGGAGGTGAGGCAGCAATGGGAAGCCAGCAGGAGGGAGGCAGAAGGGCTCTTTGTAGCTGCAGAAATGCGGAAAGAAAAGATATTCGTGGAAGAGATGGACCTCTGCCTTACAGAGTGGGAAGACTGAAGAATGAAGGACACAAATCGAGGAGGCATTAAATGTCCTTGGAGTCTTTCAGGTGTATGACATGAAATCACAATTCAAGCTGTACAGAAGGAAGCTTTATTTGCGGTACAGATGTGTTGGAAAGGTAGACCATTGGAAGATGCTGAGATCAGTGACAGCAACAGACTGACTTAAACAGGCTTTAATTCTAGCAGCTGTTTTGCAAGGTTTTGTATCTAGTATTGGCATTAAAAGCAGACTGTGTATAATTATGAGAACAGTTTTTTCTGCTGCTGCCGATTAACTAGAGAAACACAATTATATTAATGCTTTTAAGCATCTTTCTATTGATACTATTTCATTTCCAGAGGATGGTTCAAAACCTGCCATGAGCAGAGGAATAGACAGCAGTCCTGTAAGAGGCTTCAGTTTTCTATTTAGTAGACAGAAAATTACATTGTGAGTTAATTTTTTCATAGGCTACTGTGACTTGTGTGATATGTTGAGAGTAATACATGTGAACTTCCTGGAGACATGGCTTCTCTAAGCCATTATTTATTGATCAGAAGGGTGAGACAAAAGTCGCCAAGAACCACCATGCAAAGCAGTGCAGTAACAACCTCTGTTATTAAAGAGCTTGCAAGACTGCAATAAAAATCCTGCTGGGTTCTGCTCCGAAAGCCTTTGTGACTATAGGGATGTGAAATTCATGGCATTCCAGAGTGAAGGTTCTGGTTTGTTTCTTTTCTTGATTTATCACATTTTCTGTCTATTAATATGGAGTTATTGTTTCTGTTGGTCTTTTTGACACTAATAATGGTAGTGATATCTTTTGTTTCACAGCATCAGCCTTGTAGAAATAATGACTTGCACTCCTGTAATCTAACCTAATGATCCCGAGGCAATGGCCAATGTGCTCCTCTGAAACTTGCTTATAAACTTTATAAGCTCTCCTGTTCATTCTAGCGTTTAAAATTCAGCTTTTATTTGGCAGACAGACTTCTTGGCTCTGACATTCATAGCTCTCCTAGCTGTAAACAACTTCCCACCCCGAGTTAAGGCTCGTACAAAAGAAGTAGACCAGTTTTAAAAACTGGCATTATTTTGCTTACATGTGAGTGACATGGGGCCCTGGACTCTCAGTCCATGTATTTCTGGTATTTTTTTATGTGTCTCATGACCATCTCTAAAAATATTTTCAAATTATTATCTTTCTGCAGGGACACTGTAGATTTAATGCCATTAATAATCTGGTTTTATTTCTCAGAATGGATGTTCTTGACCAAACAGTTTATGATGTTCTTCAGTACAGATGAGGATAGAATGAGTAAAGTCAAGAATGCTATTTGGAGTGGAATTTGTACCATTTATTTGGCAATAGTACTGAAGATGCTGTGGAAGGAAAGCCTGAGCAGCGAATGAGCCGTCCCCCTGGAGCTGCAGGAGAGCTCCAAGCTGCTTCCTGCATGACTCACTGAGCCGGGTGTGCAGAGAGGTCCTTGCCTGGGATTCCTCCCCCCGGTCAGCTGCACCATTCAGGCAGGAGTTCCTCGGGGTAGACTGAAGACCTAGAACAGACTGAAAATAACTTTCCTTAATAGTTCAGGTCATGAATATTCATAGAAGTAAATAGCGCCTTTTTTTTTTTTTTTTGTCACTACTTCATAAACTCTCAAAGCTAACACAGGGAAGTCACAAAGCTTTAAGACTGAGTAGAATTCATTTGAAGGGAAGTTTTTGAATATGGGACAGGGTAAATTCAGCTTGTGCACCGTTTACTTTTGTGGTTTGCAGGAGTGTGCAGAGTTGGTGCCCAGTGCTGACCTCAGTGTCTGCCCAGATAAACCCCAGTCTGTTTGGATGTGTGTGCTGTGTCCTGAAGTGCCAAAGGATTTCTTTCCTTGCATCTGATGTGGAGTAGTGTGCCTGACACCAGTTAGATTAATTGAACGTGTACCGTAATTAACTCATGATACTCGGTGTTTATTCACAGAAAAAGGTAATTAATCAGCAGGAATTTGGGTCTCTTAATTTAAACAGATGTCTGCTAAGACCCCCGGTGTCAGCACTGGCAGGTTCAGCCCAAGAAGGGAACTGCTGTGAGGAGCACAGAGATTGATTGCAGGGGGCTATGCCTACTGAGAATGTCACTGAATCCTAACAAATGCTCCCTTTGACCATCTGGATCCTGGCAGAAAAATGGGGAGAGATCAGGTGTAACCAAGGACATCGGACAAAGGTGGCCTGGCAAAATAGCTGTTTCAAAAAAGTATTGGAAGTCCTTCTTTAGTGGTAAGTTTGCACAAGAAAAAGTAATTTATCAGTGATAAAGGAAGGCTCTATAGAGAAATTAGGGAGAAGGCCGTTATTTGATATTTTTTTGCTAAAGCCTCTTAGTCCAATCAGTCCTGCTATGTGTCAACACAGGGCCGGTATGTCCTCTGCCAGAACTTCCTTTTGCTCCTTGGTTGTTCTGTGCTGTGCAGTTTCTAGATAGAAAAATGTATTTATTCAAAGTGGTATGACTGGTTTTTATAAAGCAGTTTGGGAATCTGTGGGATGGAAAGGTGTGATCTGTCGTAATCATTGTTTTTCCTGTGCGTGTTGGATTTTTGCAGTGTAACTGTACTTCCAAGAGGTTGCTTTCCAGAAAACAGCTTAGTGGAGAGACAGAAATATGATTTTGGCTGCTGCTGAAATGAGTATAACTTCTCATCTAATACTTAGAGAGAAAAAAACAATCAGCTACTAAATCTGCGTTTTCCATTTGCAGTACATATTGCCTAATTAAATGTTGTCAGCTACTGTCTGACCTCTGGTTGTGGGAAATCCTTAGGTTCAATTTATAAAGGAAGGAACTGCTGTAGTGTCTGTGGGATTAGTGGTTCTGAAAATGGCATCGTTGTTTAGAGCTGAAAAAGCGGAAAAACAATGTGCATGTGTGTGGACCACAGGAAAAGGTTTTTTAGCACAAAATTCTAAGAATCTCTGTCTTTGACTGTCTTGGTTTTTTTCTTAGAAACAATTTCAAGCCATTGCCTTTCTTTATTGTTGTTTCCTCATTCTCATTGACATTTGAGATAATGTTTTCCTGGCTCTTCAAGTGAGACTTGAGGGAGCTGTCACCACCTGACAGAGAGCTGTTATTCAATTTTATCATGATTTGAGAGTAGCCTTTACTAGTGCACTGTACAAGGGGCACCATGTGAACCTGACTGAAACCACCTGTAAACCGGCCAAGGAGGAAGGGGGATGTCACTGCTTGATTTTATTACTAGTGAATGGTGCGAAGGTGTTAAGCTCACCCATGTAGAGGCAGAAAGTGATGCAAAAAATATGATTTGCCTGCTAGGAATGTACTTTTCTCTTTTAAACTAACAGGAATGTCAGTAACAACTGTGCTGTAGCATCAGGTCTGATTTAGTGGGCAGTTATTCTGTAATTAGTGCTCTCAATTTAGCATCTGTTTTTCAGGTAGCACAGCAGGTCCCAAGGTAATCGCAATGCATATGCTCTTTTGGAGTATTTTGAAGAATCAAGTTCTAAAATCAAAGTTCTGTTTGACTATATCTGTGAATTTTTCTGCTTTTCCACCAGACTATGGAAGCTCTGTGTTCATCTTTAGTCAGGGGAAATAAAGACATAAACGGTAATAAATGCCTCCATCTGTACTCCCAGTGATCACTGCAGAGATCATCCTGTGACTGATTTGGTGTAACCAGGTATCCTTGATTCCATGAGATGATGTTTTTTGCTTAGACCTCCAAAGGAAGGACAAAAAATATATTATTATCTGCCTCATCTTAATTTTAAAGCCTTCATATGTGGTGAAAATGATGAGTCAAAGGATCATAGTATTTCAGAGAAATAGATCTGAGGGAAGTAAAAGCACAAGTATTTTATAAACTGTGCAATAGATAGATAATATTTAAGAATGTAAACAGATCTTTGCCCAGTTGATCAGTGCCTCTCACTGTTGGCTTGTCAGCAGCACCTCTGTATATAAGAGAAATGACTGTAGACTATTGTAATAAACTGCACTGTCATCCTTGAAAGAAAACTTTTAGCTCATTTAGCCCTAAGGCCAACTTTTTCAATATTTTTTTCCTATAATATAACAAATCCTTCCTTAGAACAATCTGTTCTGTTGTGATTGTAGTTGTTGCATGGGTTTTTAATATGGAAATATCTCTTTATTAGAAGTACAAAGTAATTTTCTGAAATATTGCTTTCCTTGGCTTCAGGAAAATTCTAGGATAGGAGTGAGGGAGTATTTTTCAAATGATTGCATAAATATAAATAATGCATTGAGATATTCAGATTAAAATTCAGAATTGTTTGTTCAAAAATATGTGGCCATTAATCTCGGAATGGAAGTGTCATTTTGGTTTTCATATTTTCAGCTGAAAAACATGTCTAAAAGAAAAGAGGGGATTTTTTTTGTAATAAGCAGAAAACAATAAAAGCTGTGATTGTCATATGAATTTTCCTGCAGCAATATAGCAGCAATCACTCTGTGTTGCACTAATACCCCTCAAATCGCATAACAAAACACTGCATCATAAATAATTACCTGGCAATTGTGTATTTCTCTTCCATGCTTGTATTACCATATCCCAGCTGATGCCTTTCAGTTCTCACAGGCACAGAACATTTAAGTATTTAAGCCATTTTAGCAATAGTTGTTTCTCTCCTTGTTGGAGATGGAGGGAAAGGGTTTTCTTTCCTAGTGCTTCCATAGAGGTTTCATATGTTTTAAAGCTCTCAGGAAAGGTTTTGTGTGCTCAAAAGGATTCCACTGACTTCAGTGGTTTTTAAGGATCAGAATCAACAGTTATATTATCAAGTTATATTTGCAAATAACTGGAGAAGTGTGAACTAATGAGTGAGGTGTGAAAGGTCGGGGGTCTGATGCCCGGGAGAAATTGGCATTCTGTGTGTCTCCTTTACACATGATGTGTAATGTGGGTATTACACTCTGTACTTCAGCACTAGACTTAGAAATTGTTTACTCTCTGTTTTTTCTAACAAAAATTCAAGTTAAAATGAGCTCTCTGGTCCAAATCTCCTTCCGGGTGTTGGGCCTACTAAACAAGTGCAGAACCCCAGCTCCATGAGCAGCAGTGCCCTCTGACACAGCAAAAAGTTACTGTCATTTGTTTACAGGTTCCTGAGTATAAAATAAAAACTAATTTCAGCTGATTTATACGGATGGTGTAGTCATTCATTGTTATGCCTTGTCCCTTCTTAAAGGATAATTCCTTGGTTTGGTTGTCTGCTGCCTCAGACGTGCTCAATGCGAGCAGNTGTTTAAAAGAAATGTATTAAAGAAACCTTTCACAGCTTTTAGTAGAGCAACTGTCTCTTATTTAGTCTTGGGCTAAGTGCTTTCCAATATGAATGATTGCTCTAGCAGCAAGGACAATTAGAGCATCAGCCTGCAATAAAACAGCACCCAGTCCTATTTGCAGAGTATTAATGGGCTGCTTTCCCAGCATGTTATGATCCAGATAATGCAAAATGAGCTGCTGCTAAGAGTTCCTAGAATTTTATAATGCTTTATTATAATTCCTTCTTTTTGGAGCAGCTGCCATAAGTGAACAAATGAGAGACCATTGGTGGTTGAAATTTTGCAAAGGTGTGGGATGATCCTCAGATTTGTGATTCTTCATTCCTGAGTTAACAGTAGTGTTGTTGTTCATCAGTGTTGCTGTTTTGTTGTCTCCTTTGTTTTCCAGTCAGAAAAGCATTTGAATTTTTATTCAATGATTTTCATGATTTAATTTGAAACTATCTTCAGAAGGTAA
>VYZQ01038812.1:59362-101979 GCA_013400655.1 Mystacornis crossleyi
TTGTTTCAAGTTTTTCATGATTTTTCATTATTTGCTTTGACTAGAATCTCAGAATTTGGAAGACTTCCTAAGGTTTGTGATGCCTTGGTTCCAAGGCATTTCTAGTAGCTAGGGGCCTGTTAAGAACTATGGTTTAAGATGAGGCTTTTTGCCATCCTAAGTCAATTGAAATCTAATTGATTTAATCTGTCACTACAATTATCCCCATCCTGCCCTATCAAAAGTGCCTAAGCATATATGTTGCAATGTTTTGACAAAATACCTTGCTTTGAAGGCTTGGTGTGCAGTTCTACTGGGGACACATTTCTGCAGAGTCAACAGCCAAGTCCAATCCTACTTAGCACTTTTTCTATAAAATTTCAGCTTCCTCTTTTGATGGGTATTTCCTCCATTTGGCAGCTCTTGCATGTCAGAATCCCCAGTGACAGTGTAGCAAGGTGAGCAGATATTGAAACAAGTTGGAAGCTGCTAAAGCATGTCTTAGAATTACGGTTTTGTACAGAGTTTTGATTTCTTTGCTAAAGCTGCAATAAGGACTTGTTCATTAGGATTTTACTTTAGGAAAATTTCATGTGATGTTATCCCACCAAATTTTCTCTTACAGAGTGTGAGGATGGGCTGGCAGCCAGCCTGTGGTGGGGCGTTAGTGCTAAGGAGCAGAGCCAGAGCTGGCAGCCTGGGGAGCGCTTGCAGGAGTGAGCTTAGGGCTGCTCTAATCTGGCAACAGCTTCTTTTCTCCCTTCTTGGAAAAGCTGTGTGTGGCCTCACGTGCATAAAGAAGATGTAGGTTTTGTCACCTTTGTGTTCAGACTACTTATCCAATATTATTAACACCCTTGGAGTGGGTAGTTCAGCCTAATTGCTCCCTGTTCTTCTGTATTATCTACACGCACTTGGAACTTTTTCAAGGCTGACTCTCAGCCTGTCGGCTTCCAGCTGCCTGCTCTTCAAGCCCTTTACTCTGTCAAGATATCAAATGAATTTCTGCACTTGTGACTAATGTGTAAGGTGAAGGAGGTTCCAGTAATATTTAGAGAAGTGATTAAATCCCTCGATAGGGTGTAATTCTTTTGAATAATTGCCAAAAAGTCACCTTCTGCTTTGAAACTCAGGCTTTCTTTGTGGTGTGCAATCTGCAGCCTCCCCGACCAGGCAAGGGCACACGTGCTTGTCTGCCTTTTTTTTTTTTCTTTACATTTTGTCTTTGCATGTCTGTTGCCACCGAAGGATCCTTGTGCTTAAAAGTGTGGCAGATCTGCTGAAAGGCAAGAAACTACTCAGAATTATTTTCTGCACTGTATATATACCTATTTTCAAAGAGAAGCATTAAACAACATATTAAAAAAATCCACGAAACCAGATTTGAATTGATTTCCCAGTTGTATTATAAGATGAAAATGTATTATAGGATTAAATTGCAGTATCCCCTCTCTCCTACTTCTCCTCCCATGTCTCTGGGTTATGTGTCATATCACTTCAATCATTACATAGTTTCATAGCAGTGATGTTGGGCATCTTTGTTTTCACAGCTGGTGTTGAGATTGGCATGGTGCACATCTAACCTAGAACTTTATTCAGGTAGCATATTTCACATCCTCACCCTTTATCCAGCTGCTTCAGCCATAGCAGTTAAAATAGTTCATCTAATCAATAAAAAGCACCCGAAGGAACAGGGCAAACACTAAATAAATGTTTTGCCAGAAATACTGTTCAAATTATGTGGTTTTTGTCTATTTGTATTGTGTCAGAACCTATTTCAGTGTAGATTTGTTTAAATGACAGATAAATGAGTTGTGAAGTAGTCTGTAATCCTGTTCTGGTCTCGGGAGAAATTTAATCAAAACTATTTTGAAGGCACTGTTTAAAGAACCTCCAGTATTTGTAAAAAATTTCATGTGAATGTGAAAACAAGATTGGTGTTCCCTCTGTAAGGGAGCAGCATTCTTGTGCAGGAATAGCTGCCCAGACAAATACAGACATGTAAATTAAGAATATCTTTTTTCCGCACACACAAATCAAAATTTAATAACTAAAAAAACACCTTGATATTAATTCAAGAGACTACAGGCTTATTGCTGTCATTTGCAGACTGTTTTTCACATTGCCAATAAGAACTGAAAAATGGGTGTTCATTTCTCAGAACAGAAAAAAATGCCCTTGGGATTTGCATACCTGCAAAGTTCTCTGGTTGAAGTCTCAGCATATCTATCAGCTGCTTTGGAAAATATACAAGTTTGTTGTGAGGTGGCAGATCATTTGGAAAAAGGAATGAGGATGAGATGCTTTCACCTACTAAAGGGGCCACAAGTCTTCTGCTTAGGCTGCAGAGGTCAGTAAATGATGATTGCTGTCACGTTCGAGCTCTCAGGTGAGAGAACCCTGTGTTCCAGTTGCACATTGCAGGGATAACTGCACTGTATTTTCATTTTGTGGTTTTAATGACCACATTACTCATATTTACATTTCTTTCTTAATTGGACATTTGGAGGAAAATTCATTTGGTAGTTCTCCTGTGTTACAGTTTTCATCTTCAACAACTTATTAAACAGCACAGTCTTGGTCAGAATGTGTTCAAAGCACCTTGCCTTCTTAAAAATTATCTCTACAAGGATAATGAAGGGTCTAATTATCACTGCAGTTACAAAATAATTCTCAAATGCAAAATATACCTCCCATGTAATTACTGGGATCAAACTGGATTTTTAAATTATTTATCCTGTTTAACTGGAATGCCTTCTAAAATTAACCTGTCTTGACACTATAGGAGGCAACATGTATTCCACTTTTATTGTTCTTTTGGCTTTACTGTGCACTGGGAGTATTTTTTTTTTTTTTTTTGTGAGTATTATTCTAACCTGAAAATCAGTGTTACACTGAGTTTGTGCAATCATACTCCTTAAGATTGTCTTCTAGGAAAACACTGGGAGAAACAAAAAGACACAGTGAAATGTTTTCTTTAGGAGCCACTAAAAATAAGTAGCTGGGTCATAATAGCTATGTGTTTTGACTATGTTAGATGAGGGGTGGTTGGTCAAGGTGTACTGGTTTATCTTAGAATTAAATATATGGACATGAAACTTAGCTTGGTTTTCCTTTTGGTTTTGTCTTGGTTCTCCCCTTTCCCTGGCTTCACACTTTCTCTTTTTCCAAGTGCCTTGATATTTTTGAGCCGAGGTCCCTATGTATCTGATTATTTACTGGTTGTAGTAATAATTTCTGCTGCAGTGATGGTCTAGATCAGGGACTAATGCTATTAACAGAGAGAAGAAAAGGCTCCAGATTCCTGCAGATACTTAAAAATTGTTCTGCAGTGTATTAATGTTCTATTCATTCTCCCTCATTACCACGTCTTTATTCTGTCCTTGGTTTGCTTGCCATTTTCTTTGGATACCTCAAAGGTGTCTCTTCCATAGAGAGAGGACTCTGCATTAAAGATAATATTGCTCTCCTCTGTTCCTTGTTTTCTCCTTTAGGCAGCTGGTCTGTGGAAAGGGAAAAGCAAACACGCCTAATCACATTCTGGCCATCTAAGTTCCTCCTCCACTTTGTGAGGTCTGGGAATAAATCATGGCTTCCTAAATCCTCTTTGAAATGACTCAGGAATGTGTGGATACCAGTGGCTGACCTCCAAATCCAAGATGGTGGAGAGGAAATTTATGTTCATATAACCTTGATAGATTGGTAATAATTTTTGGTTTAGTCTGATTCTTTTTTTAATGAAAAAAAAAAAAAAAAAAAGAAAAATTCTGGGGTTTGGGAATTAAATGCTTTCTGAGCTGAGGTAAAATAAGTTAAAAACCCCACCTGGTTTAATGGCTTTGTCAGGTCGTATATGCGCCATTTAAACAGATTATCTCTTTTAGTGACTTGGGCTTAGACTTCAGTGGTATCAGAGCCTCTAAAGCCTCCGAGCAGCTGACCTGGCTTCCAGGGCCAGGGATTTTTGGAAGTAGCTTTACTGTGCTGTGAGTCTTCTGTCCAGGCTAATTCTCCAGAGAAGGAGGCGTTTGCTCCCTGGTTGCAAGGACTTTGTCCAGCTGCAGGTCCCCATGGGAAAGGGAACTGGGAGCCAAGCAAAGTGACAGGCCTTGGCCTCCCTGAGGGGACACACAGGCAAAATTAGGGAGTTGGAAATAAATTTTACGGCACTGCACTTTCTAAAACAAGTATTTCATTATTTCTTTAAAATGGAGAATTATGAAAATGTACCGTGAAAGCCTTAGTGGTAGAAAAAGTGTTTGAAGTACTTAGCAGATTCAGAATTACATGCTTAGTATGTGTGGGTTTGGGGTTTTTTTAGTTCTTTGTGTAAATTATAATGATGTTTTTCCCTTGGAGATTGTACCTCTGCTCATTTTAAGCTTAAGTTCTATGTCTAAGAATGTGCTAAGTCATTACAAAAAATACTCCAGTTATTGTAATCTGTGCTTTATCTTTTGAAATGTGTAAAAGAGCAGTCTTTTCAATAATGCATATTTGTAGATTATTTTGTCTAAGAAATTCTATGTCAAGATGAAGGGGGATTTTTCAGCTATAAAAGTCAATTTCCTGCAAATTCAAATTAAAAGTTTTATTCCAGCGAGGAAGTTGGTGGTAGGAAAGGTCACCCTCCTGTAGTATAATCTACTAAGTATTTATAGAAGTTACTGTAATACTAAAATACAACCTTATATTAAAGACATCGTAAACCTGAAAATCACTTCTGGTCTTGTTGAGACAAAACCCGATTGGATCTTTGAATTGAAGAGAGGGTTTGGCTCTTGGCTTTACTGAGAAAGAGAACAGCATCTGTGTTTGGGGTGAGTTACTGGGTGGTTGGTGGAGGGGAGGAGTGAGACAGTTCAGTGTAGTCACTAATTCCCATTTTCTTTTGCTCCCAAGACTACTGGGAGCAAGGACTTCACCTGTACTGCAGAAAAAGGGAAAGAAAAAATATGTGATAAAAATAGTGTACTTGTGGGATACTGGGGGAGAAAATCTTTCTTCCTGCCCCTGTCTTTAAGAAGAAAGTGCCAGGTTGCAGAAGAATAGACTGTCTTCCGAGATTTTTTTTTAATCCCCTTTTTTCTTTTAAACCTTTCTGGAAAGTGAGACTGTACCAGTGTTGAGAACTGCCCTGAAAGACTTGAAGCTGCTGTGTTTCTTTTCATGCCTTTTGTCACTGCTGTGGTAACTGTGTCACTGTTCTTTAGCAGTCAGCCACCCGGAAACTGCTCCCCTGGGGAATTCTCCCCTTTCCACACCGGCAGCAGCACCTGTGCATGGGTGGGAATGTGTGACTGAGTCTGGCCACCCAGACCTGTTGGCCTGAAGGTGTGACACAGGTGTGGGGCCCTGGTTTGAACTGGAACATTCTCCGTGGCTGTGTTTGTCTTGTGCAAGGCACAGGGGCACCAGATAGAGCTAAATTAGGTAGTTTGAATTTTATAATCAGGATGGTCAGGTCCCCTGTTCCACCTGTGTGCCCTCCCTGCCTCCTGCCCACCCCTGCTTGCTGTGGGGGCAGAGTGGGGGAAAAGGGAAAAAAGGCCTTGAGGATGTGCAAGGGGCTGCTCAGCAACAGCCAAAACTCTGCTGTGTTGTCAGGCTGGTTTAGTCACAAATCAGAAACACAGCACCGGGGCCCACCAGCAAGGAGGATGGTTAACTCCATCCCTGCCAGACTCAGTGGGTAGTTAGCTGATATGCTGTCTCTTACAGCAACAGTGCCTGAAGATTTTAGATCTGTTATTCCAGGGTGTGCCAAAGCTCTTCAGAACTGGGTTTGTCCTCTGGAACAGTAAAAATATAGGTGATGGTTAGATACCATAAATAAGAGCATAAAGGGGATAGAATGCAGCTGTTAACTGACTGCTTGGGCATGTAAGTGTTCCGCTTATGCATAATCCAGCAATGGGTATTTTTGAACAAAAAAAATACCATCATTTTAAACCACTTTGACTTCATCCAGAAGTCAATACTTTAAGTTCTAAGGAAGGTAAATTTCTTGTTTTCTTAAAGAAGTCATTTAGACCTTGCATCTTTTAAAGTTCTGAAAAACACCACACAGAGTGTTAGTCATGGATTAAACCAAGCTCTGCTTCTTTCACCCTGAATCTCATCTTTCTTTTTATACTGCTAAAATAATTCTTGGCCTTAAGGAAGCTAAACATGGGCAGTGAGGTGGCAGACTCCTCTCTCCCTCCATGGAATAACTGATAGTGTTTTCAGTGAGATTTCTTATAGAGGAGTACTAGATAAACAAGATGAAGTGGTAACGTAAAGTTACAGAGTGCTAAAAAAGATAACCATATGATTTCTCACTTGTGCTTTCATATATGTGGTTTCTCACACCAAGGAGTGGGGAAAACCTGATGATTTCTCTTCTGTGGCAAGTCAGTGTGGCCCAAATCTGAGAGTGGGATCTCTTGGGTTGTGAAATAGAGGTGCAGATAGCCATGGAAATGGTCCTCTGCTCCCTGGATATCAGGAATCCTCCCTGATTTCACGCTGGCGGGAAGAGTCTGTGCTACCTCAAACTTCTGCTCTCCAACATCTGCCTCGTGCTCAGCAGCCACAAAGCTGCAAATATTGCCACCTTCTGAGTATGTATTTATCATCTTGACTGCAAAACCCCCTCAGATATGTTTTAGTCTGCAAGGGCAAATCAACTGCATTTATTACATAGCTGAAATGAATTTTAATAAGTAGGAATCTGGCTTTTCTTCTCAAATGAAAGTTTAGAGGTGAGTAAACTGACCCTGTGAGTTTTAATCCAACATTTCTCATTGGGAAACACTTGACAGAGTTGACAAGAAAATGTGACTTGCTCCTTTAAATCTTGGCTTTTGCCAAGTAGACATCACTGCAGTAATGATGAAAGAAACCACGAATGATCCAATGCCTGATATTTGAATTTTTGGGAAGTTTGAATCAGTGCTGCAGATGTTACCTGCCTGTTTCCAGCTCTGAGAGATTCCAGAACCAATTTTAAATAAGGGGGGAAATGATCTATGTTAGACATCACCCTTTGCACTTGAAGAATTGTGTATTCTGTCATTTTCTTCATTTTCAATGGCTGGAGAAATGATATTATGACAAACTCTGATCATCAACAGCTTCATAAAGCCTTTTGTTGAAGTTGTGTGTGTTTGGTTTGGGTTTTTTTGTTTGTTTTCTTTGTTGTCTGCATCTCCACGTTCTGCCCAAATGCAATGTTTGAAAATGATGTTCTATGTGGTATTTTTGTAGCCAAACCGAGCAGTCTTTGAGATTTAGGAGTCATGAATGTTTGTTTTGATTTGCTGTTGTTTCTTGTGGATGTGTGAACAGGAATAACGTGTACTTTCTGTATGAAGTTACATGAAGGAAAACATAGATGTAAATTTTCTTATATTTCTCTTAAATATTAAATTGTCTAAATTTCAAACTACTTGGGTCAAAAGAGACTCTTCTGGCCACTGTTGCACAAACACAAAACTTATATAAATTTTTGTATCCAAACATAATGAGATTCTGATGATCTGAGGACATTTGCACAACCAATTCCAAGTAGACTTTGTTTCACCTTTCTACTGAATCATTATGCTGTACTTGTCTCCACACAGAAGAGGCTATTTTGAGAGCATATGGCCTGGAAAAGTATTTCTAAGCAGGTGTAACAGGAATTCTTCTCATAATGGCTCCAAATAATTCAGATAAATATGTCAGGGATGGTTGTTCCTGACATGAGGGAGTATATAATGTATAGAAATGATGACTTGTGGAAGACTGACTTTGAAGAACCTCATTCTTTGCAATAAATGAGCTCCAAATGTATGAAATCCTGGTACAACTGCATAATGAAGGTGACTCACTTATGTTCCAAGGTTTTTTCAAACTAGAAATTGCATCAGCTGAGATTTTAGTGATTTATTATCATACCAGTCTACACCTAAACATTAGTTGAAGGAGGATTTAAGCATTTTTACAGTTTGAGTTTTTTTTCCCCCTCTATTACTTAGAATTCTAGAAATAATTCTATGTGTGAAAAAGAAAAATAACCTTTCTAATGTAATCCTCTATTAACAGCTGTCTGAAAACATTCATCTGGTTCTGGTGGTGACAAGACAGAAAGAAATGGATTATTGCCTTTTTAAATCTAAAATGATGCATGTGAAGAATTCAAGTAATTTTATTTCATAGATTTGGATGGAATGATGGCTTTACAAATTAATTTTAGGTGGTGTTTGCTGTTACTGTTTTGCTGAGAAATACTTACAAATTTATTTTTGCAATTTATTTTTTGATTTATTGCCAACTGAGGTGTAATGAAGGAAGCTGCTGGCTTTGCATGTAATTACTAAAAGTTTCATTATGGTGGAATTGTGATGCAGATTCTGGAATTTTATGTGTGGAGGAGAGGTTAAAAAAGTTTTGAATATTTGTGGTTGAATATAAAACTTCAGCTGTGATCAGTCAATCTGTAGCCTGATTATAATGCATATATACATTTTTGTTTTGTTTAAGCTGAGCTAATTTAAATTAGCTGAGCTAATTTGTTTTGTTTAAGCTGAGCTAGATTGTTTTGGAAAGTAAAACAGGACAATATTCATCTCAGAACTGAAAATCTCAAGGGTTCTGATTGGTTTTCCATGTGTTCTTTAAAAATGAGCATTTAAATTGTCATCTAATCTTAGTGTTTGCTGACACATTAATAGACATGAAGTAAAATTAAAACTTGGTTCCAACCTTCCTTAGTCCAACCAGTCCTGATCCAGTTATCTTGTCCTTCCCCTCCGAATCAGCAAAAGGATCTGAGTGACATGGTTCTTTCAAAATGTGGAGCAGCATAAACTGACCTCATCCCCATGATTCAGATTTTGTGATCTCACACAGTGGCAAGAAGAGGCAGGACACTGGGAAAAAATGAAGCCCTTTGAATAAGATGCTGTTAAGGGACGTGGTAGGGTCAGGTGGGTACTTGGAGCTTTGCCATGGAGGATGTGTCTTCTACATCACATCCTCAAGGACAGAAGGTGTTTGTAGTGGGGCAGGGAGTACAACCCAGGTTTCCTCACAGATCTGATAAGAGTTGGCCATGAAGTCTAGATGGGGAGGAAGGGGCATGCATGCTTGGAAAACCTTTGAGAAGAGAAAGAAGGAAATGAAAACCAGTGCAGTTCTCTTGTTATTTGCTTGGATTTTTTTTTTTTTTTTACTTCGGTATCCTTCAGAAAAAGGTGCAATTTCTTCATCTCAAACTGGTATATCATCTATTAAAAATTGCTTTATAGATATTTTTTAAAAATAAATTTTAATGCAATTGAATTAGCAGGTGCCATAAAATCAAGTTCTGGGACATGGTAGGAATAAGGTAGGATTGCTACCTGATACAGGCTTATCTTAATTACAGTAGGTGCTTTATTAGTTTTTGAGATTCTGTTCTCAAGTTTCTGGAATCAATAACCTCAAAATAAAATACTGTGTCTGGATGCAGTGGGGCTTTAAAATCTGCTTTAGGGTTTAAAATCCCAGATATTTAATGCATACTTCATCTGTAACCCTGTGGGTAACTTTCCTCCATACATCCGTCACTGGCAGGAAATGTTCCACCTCGTGGAACTGAGAGATGAGAAGAGGCCAGAGCCTCCTAGAGAGAACTTCAGTCTTGTCCTTCCGCAGCCACAACCCAGTGTTTTCATTGTTGGAAGATGATCAGGCATGGTAGAGTTGTGGGCAGAATTGTACCTCTACCTGCTTTCCAGCCATCTCAGTCTATCGGCTCAGTGAATGTGAACTGCTTCTGAAAATAAAGTATCTTTTGGAAGCAGTTTCATACATTTCATGAGTTTCTAACATGTGGCTCTTGGCCAAGTACCCAAATGTAATACCCAAAAATGTATTTGTTGTGTCTGAATCAAATATAAAATTGGAAAGGAAAGTCTAAGGGGGGGTGTACATTGAAATCACTTGAGATTCCCTCTCTCCCTATGGGAGAGATGAGGGAAAAGAGAGGGTGTGGAATCTCTATCCTTGCAGATAATCAAAACAGGGTGTATAAGGCCCTGAGCAAGTGTATTTAGCTTCAGATTTGGCCCTGATTTGGGGAGGTGGCTGCAGCAGATGGCCTTGAAGGATTCGTTATGACTTAATTTATTCTGTGACTCCATGTTCCTATGTATAAAAATACTACCAGTAGCAAGCGTATTTCATTTTCAAAACTGACTTGGATGCAAAACATTGCGTTAGTTGTACCTTGCCATTTACATTGAAAACTGTCAAGATCAAATTTGTAGCAGTGGTTAGAGAAACCACAATAACAGCTCTATTGGCTGAGCTGAATTGATGGTTTTGAAAGAAAAATGCTTTTGGTAACTCCCATCACTGTATTTGGTCTGGGCTGATAAAGCTGAAGAGTGGGAAAACAGAAAGGATGTACAGGTTACTATTCTTTTTGGGGTGAACAGTTAATTTTGATATTGAAGTGACAAAAGGAGGCTAAATAATTGTATTGCTCACATATTTCCTGACAGAATAAATAAAAATGGGTGAAACTTCCTGAAATGTTGGGATGGTGTGAAAGGCTTGATCATCAACCTATTGCCATCGCACCACTGCGGTTTGCTGAGGCATTTGCTGGAAAGAGCAATTGCAATAAAACATAATCAGCCCTTCATGTCATAATTCTGCAGACTGTTCAAAGCTGCTGGAAATTCTGCAGTGCCATGTGTGCACATTTGGCACACTGCAAATAGTATAATTAAACAATAAGAAAATGCTTGCAAATCATGAGCAGAAGTAGCAGCAACTGTGTGGTGCTGTGTCCTAAGGAATAGCTATCTTTTCATGGTTAAAACTTGAGATTAGAAATCCAGGCTCCGTTACTTCCTCCAGCAGAAGTGCACGTCCTGCTTTAAACCGGGAGCTTTCTAGGTTGGCTGAGCAGCTCTGAAGGCTGAGCTGGGGATGGGAGTGTTGGGCACTTAGACTGTTACTCTGCTACTTGTAATATTTATTAATCTTTTTTTGTAACAAGTGACAGCTTTGTTACTTTGTTTCATATGTAAATCACAGCTGTTCTTCCTGCATTTATCTGATTCCTGGCCAATGCACTTCACGGACAAAGTCCGGGACCCAGGGTTCCCATTTTGGAATGGACACCATCCATGTGTCCTCACTGGAAGAACAGTTATAACCTTGTTTTATTTTTCACCCTGTCCCTGTACATCTCCCTGTACAGTCTCTAGTGGAGAAATATGAAACCTCAGGAGCAGCAGTGGAGTATGGTCCAACCCCAGAATAGCGGCTGGAATTACCTAAGGAAAATTAAGGTGACAGTGAGGATGTGAAACTCCTGAAGGCAGAGGAATATTCCAGTCATAAATATTCCTTACAAAAAAAGAGGAAGATTTTGTTGCTTTGTTTTTGTTGGTATCCTTTACAGAGAGTAGAGTCTGGCAGATTTTAGCCAGATCTGGGCTCCCTTTTGCAAGGGGAAACCACTGGTTTCAGGGGTGGTGATCAGAGAAGGTGCATTTGCAGCTGAAAGGCAGCACTCAGCACGAACTGCAGCTCGGTGAGCCTGGCTTCCCTTGCCTGGGGATGTGATGCCTCTGCAGCAGCGAGGACACCACAGTCCCCAGAACTCAGATATCAGCTGGGCTTCATGGCTGTTAACAGTCTGAGAGGATCTGTAACCATTTCTGAGGCAAGAATGAGGTTTGTGAAGCGCTGTGAGAACTCCCGTGGGCCGAGTGTTTAACTATGGGACTGCCACTGTCCCCCGAGGGAATTAACAGCCTGATCCTGGAAAATTTCTGGTTACCTCAGTTTTATCCCATCAATACAGAGCAAGACTTCCTCCATAGCACAAAACAAGTTTTATTGGTCCAAATGATAATTAGCCTAAATCTACACTGGTAAATAGCTTAAAACTACACTAAATAGTAAAGGATATAAAATTCAGGTTATATTCTGTCACTTCCTCTAGGAAGTGTTATGCTCTGTGAACATTTAAACACAGATAACAATGAAGCTAATGAACCAGGGGTGTCTCCATACATTAAGTAAGCTTTTAATGGGGATAATATGTTGTTAAGTTTATAGTTAGCATTCATTTACAACTTGAAATAGATTGAAATCTTAAAACGAAAAGCTACTTGGGAAAAGCCAGCCAGGTAAATATGAGTGTATTTACATGTGTACACTCACCTCTGTCTCTGTAACGGTGAGAAGGGTGGGGAGGACACTGTTACCTGAAAGTGCTTGGAAGAGGGATATGCTAGGAGGGAAACAATGCTGTAGAATATATGAAGAATAAGATGAATTCTTCTAGATGAATATTTCTCTTTTCACTACTTGTGTCAACCTTCAGAGCAAGGGCATTGTAGTTTCTTGGTGAGTCAATTTACCTCACATTCACTGCAAGTTAAAAGTTGTGCAATTAATTTGCCAGGGATCAGCTTATTCACAGTAACCTGTTGAGGTTTTGATCTGGAGTATAACATACCCATTTAATAAAACCAGGGGAGCACAATTTCTTGAATAGTTTGTATTATCCAGACAAAAACCCCATGACTTTGCATTTGGATTTTAAAAAGACGAAGATATTAATTAATATCTGAATTAATGCCAGATATGAGCAAACTACTGTACCTGACAAATCTTGATGACTAAGTTTGCACAAGGTGTGTTCCTTCTGAGCTGTGCCTCCTGCAGCACGCTGGATTTGAGATGTGGTAGGATGACTTTATCATTTTGCTGCTTAGATAATCCCTCTGGTAAAGGCTGGGAAAGTAGCAGGACACCAGGCTGTGGTTGATTGTAGTAATGCAAAAAGGAACGGGGATGTTATAGTTGATGGTAGAGTTTTGTTTAAAACCTACCTGTAGTTGTTATGAGTGGATTTCTGTAGCTAAAAACCATTTCACAGACAAAATAGGAAAATGCTGTTCTACCTGAAAATAAGCAATATTCTAGAAAATCTGTCTGGGAATAAAAGAAAACTGTATTTTGGATTAATCTTAACTACTGCATTTGTTTTTCTGTGGAGAGGCACTACACAGACCAGGGTAATAAAGCTTCTGTTGAGAAACACAAGTGTGGAAGAAACCTTGTCTCTTTCAGGAAATATTGTAGAGACTTAACTTTCCAGTTTGTGACATAGTGTCTGCAGCTGAACTGGAATGCTTCTGAGGGAATGCTCTGTTATCTGGAATAGAGCCAGGGAGACTCCTTCCTAAACAGGAGGGGCTGTGACCAGGTCAGTACCAAGCAAACTGAGAAGGGGAGGAAAAACAGTAGGAGCAGTAGCCATCTTATTTCAGGGATATAAATGAAGGAGTAGATACACTTAGAGCCTCTGGAAACCTAAAGGTGGCTTTTGCATCGGAGATGGATTTGCTGAAATCCTGTGCCTCAGGAACTCCGTGTGGCTGTGATGTCTGAGTGCGGTCTGAAAGCTCCTTGGTGTTAAATCCACTCGTCTTCTTAAACCAAGAGCTATAAAATCTATGTGGGCAGAGTGTGTTGAGGTAAAATGAGAATGTCAGTATGGGAGCTTGTTCCTGTAAACACTTGCTGCAAAGTGTCCTGCTCTCTACTCAGTGAACTGGGGCAAACGCATACAAATCTTTGTCAAAGCCTGGATCACAGCAAGTGCAGGTGCCTAAAATTAAACACTTAAATAAGCCATCTGGATTTGAGAACTCCCAAAGCTCCCATTAAAGAAATTAATGCCAAAGGAGAGCAAGTTCCACCGATGCTTGGGAGGGGTGAAGTTATTTGAATTGCTGTTGTCAATAATTTTGATTTTAGTCGTAAAGCTCAGGCTGGTACTCTGCTGACCAGTAAATATTGTCTATTGATTCTGTCACCTGAATTAATGTCTCTGAATTGTATCCTGCTTCCCCTTAATGCTTGCTTTCTTAGTGTCAGATGCAAGAGGCAGAAGCAATGTGAAATTATAATTTATTGTTTTAAAACATCAGTTTGGGCTGCATAAAACTTGATCGAATGTATAACCTGTGTAAGTACTTAATTGTGGTGGTTAATACAGGGCAATTGCATTTGTGTTGGGAAGAGGTGGAATGTTGCATGGCTTGGGGTATTGCTTATTAGTGCTTATTGCACCATGCTGTTCTGATGATTGGAATATTTTAGTAGCCTTTTTTCTTTTTCACCCAAAGAAAACCAGTCACAAGTAAAATTGCTTTGTTAAAGTAAGAATGAGGTGAGTTTTATTTCTGAAGAAATAGTAGTGTCATAAAAACGTGTTCCCCAAAGGCAATGTTTTCTATTAGGAGTGAAAGATTTAGTGAATGTCCATTAGAATGGGATATCTTCTGGTAATAGGTAGTTCCGGGAGCACTTGCCCTCACAAATTTTTTTACAGAGTAAATCCTTGAGGATCATTTGTATTTTTATACCATACAAACTCTAATCTGTCTCTTTTGACATTTTTCTCAGAATCTTGCTTTTCTAATCTTGATCCTGGTTGACCTCACCCCTCTGTCTGCTCAGAATATAAGATGATTTCAAGGGGGCTGTGATTAGACTTGAAAAGTTCTCTGAAGACAGTTTATTTTCAGAAATAAATATCAGAATGCAAATGCTGCTTATTCCTTGATTACATTTGATCAAAGATTCTTGAAAGTGGAGAGGGAGATAGTGGCTAATAGGGATGCTGGGTTTAATCAGCTGAGAGTATCAGCTTCACTTCTTTGGGGGTTTTCCCCTAACCTTCCTCCAGCAGTCTGTTCAAGATGCTTGTTTCACTTACTGGAATTTTTATTTCATGGAGAAGTGCTCTCTGGGTTACTTTTTCTCCCCAGTTAATCGACGCTATTGTGTTTGAGAGTTGCAGCCCAGGTGATCCCCCTCCTTTATCCTCACATTCCCTTGGGTTTCTGTATTATGGTCCCATCGAAGGACCTTGGTGGAGAGGGATTATTTCATGTATTAAGCAGCTTTCAGTATTGAGTTCCCCAGCTCACAGTTGCCACCTGTTGGCAGAGGAGGCCTGAGGGTTTGGATTTGTTGGATTCAAGGTGCCACATGGTAAGTGCTGTCACTGTGACCTGGGCTGTGGCTTGCACAGGCGCTGCAGCTGGGGACTGGAATGAAGGGGATTAGTCTTTTCTTTAAAAAGATTTTCTTTAAAAAGGTTCAGTCAAAAATAGTTTTTTTGTTGTAACTTCGTCATAGTGTTTCTATGTGAAATAAGTCCGTTCTTATCTTTCTTTCTCCTACCCCCATCCCCTTATTTAGCCATTTAGTCTGTGTTCTGAGTGTGATAGAGTAGATGAGTGTAACTTAATGTAATATTTATTCTTCTAAGAATTAAAAAAAAAAATCTTTCTAGTTGAGCTCTTCAATACATAAAAAGTTGGGTGGGTTTTTTTTAAAGGCAAACTGAATTTCTTGCTGTATTCAGGGGAAAAAAATGCTTTGTTTAAAACTAAACTTGTTCTAGAATGTTTCCAGGAGATTAAAATATTTCACACCACATTTGAAGCTATTATTATTTGAAAATAATTAAGTTATTGTTTGTCTATTTTAATTGGTTCTCTAGAATGTTAGTATTAAGCCCATGAAAGGAATTGAATATGTCACTGGAACAAACTGAAAATGGTAAAAGAAATGTATCAATTAGAGGGAAAAGTGGAGCTGTTGTGATGGAGAATTCTTTAAATGCTTTGACCTGGAAATGTTGATGTGAAGGTTGGATGGGAAACTGTGGCTACACATCCCTGAGGGGGGCAAGGGTCACCAATAAGTGCATGTTGAACTGTCCTGTCAGATGCTGGACGTGCATTTTTCATGCACTGAGGTGACCTCAAGAAGGTCAGGTTCTTCCCAAGAACTCCAGCTTGACTTCTCAACATCCAGCATCGCTCTCAAATTTGGATTTGTTGCTTGAATTGTGACCATGGGATCATTCATGTTGGAGAGGCCATGAGGGCTCTGCTCAGAGCAGATTCAGCTCTGGGTTCAGATTGTTTAGGACTTTGTCCTGTTGGGTGCTGCAGCTTCCAAGGAAGGAGACTCCACTGCCCTTCTGGGCCCCTGCTCCAAGGCTCGGTTATGCTGAAAGGGAAGAAGGAGCTGGTTGGAACCTCCTCTGGTCTAAGAGTGGTCTCTTGCTGTTGTGCTGAGCAGAAAGCCCTGGTTCTGTTAAGCCTGGAGTGCCGTTTGTTCTCTCAGTCACTGGCTTAAATAGAACCATGTTGGGGGTGTATGGATGGATGGATGGATGGATGGATGGATGGAGGCACTGTGTGCTTTTACAGTTCGTTTCTCCCTGGGAAACTCCAAAGTGAGATAGCCCAAACAAAATGAACATAAGCAAAACAGGAATAATAAATTTTACCATAAGAGGCCAGAGGGAAAAAGACACTGGTCAGAAGAAAGTATTTTAGAGACGATGCCAGTGATTTTTCACAACCTAGAGCTGTCCTGCAGATGGTGATTGTATAATTTTTTTTGTTCTTTTTGACCTTCTACCCTCAACTTCTTGGCTATGTATTGAACCCCTGATAAACTTTTTAACACCTACAACTTTTTCCTTTCAAATAATAGCAAACCGCTGTTTCTGACAAACTTCAAGTTCTGAGTTTTTTTTTTTTTTTAAGTTGGAACAAGTCTTTTCCCCATAGTTAAATTCTAATGTTTCACACTTTTGAGTATTTTCTTACAAACACAGCTTTACTTTTAATGAGAAAATTCACAGCTGTTGTCACAGTGAAATGCTGGGCATTAAAAGTTATCAGAGAGAGAAGCTGCAAAATGACATCAATGGCTAAATAAAAGGTTTGTCAGGAAATGTGTAAAAATTACATGTTTATAGTTTCAAAGATAATTAATTACAACTGGGCTATTTTTTTAACCTATCTTTCAATATTTTAAAATGCCTCACAGTCATATTAAAAATACAATATTTCTTTGATTTTTCTGGGCCTTGTTTCCAGTTCTCTTTTCCTTCCTGTTACACAACTGACTTGCTTTGCATTATTGACTGATTCATATTTTAGAATGAATTTATGATGGTTAAACATGGAGAAGTGCTGAGTTTCAAGATTTGTACTTTAAGGTCTTCATTTTAGGTATCCTCTCAGTTCTTTGAAATGCAATTTCCAGAGGGGATAGTTCAGCAAAAAATTCAGTCGAGCACAGTATTTAGGAACTTTCCAGGAGATGAATGGTTTTTCTTCTTTCTGAGGGTATTGGAAGTGCTTGTCTGTTCTTCTCTTGAAGTTCTATTGCTAGAATAGGGTGGAATATAATTTTTAACTGAGGCAATCTCCCATGTATTTTATCAAGAAAAGGCATATATTTGCTGCAAAGTAGATTAGCACTCTCTAATATAACATGATATTGTGGGTGCAGTTCTTTTTCCGACATGAGTGAGGGAAGAAAGTCCCGAGCTGTGGTGGATGTGAGGTGAGGACACAGCCTTTGTGTGTCTCAGAGCTCGGAGCGTGGTTTGCCCTCCACTGACTCTCGGAGAAAGCTTTATTTATGGAGGGCCCTGAGCCCACTGCCCTGTGGCGCACAGCATTTCCATCCCGGGCTCTCATTTGTGTGGGGAGCTGAATCTCCTTTCTGGCGTTTTCATGTAAAAGCATTCTTATACCAAAGCACGAATCGGAGCTTTCCGGTCACTTGCGGAGGGAGCTGGGAGCCTTCAGACAGTGTCCGGCTCCGTGTTCTGCACAGGTCACTGTGCTGGACTTACAGCTGTGGCAGAGCCTTCCCATGGCTTGCTCAGGTATAAATCAGAGAAGTGAACAAATTCAGGTCCCTGCAGGCTTCCTGTGTCCCCTCCCTGCTCCAGACCCTCTGCGTCCCAGTGCGGGGAGAAAAGTGTTTTTCCTTCCCACACTTAAACGCACCCAGAGCCCAGGCAGGGAGGCTGGGCTGGCACTGCCTGCCTCAGGTGCCACACACGCCTCTTCCTGCCTGCCTGGATTTCCAGCTGCAAGATCCTGGACAGGAAGTTTTTTAGGACAGAAGTGTTTTGTATCGTCTGAGCACTCTGGCTCCTGATGGCACCCCCAGGCAGAATGAAATATTCATTTGTTGGTGTGACAGATCATAAAGACCTGCACTGGAGATTGGTTATTCTGTGGCTAGTCTGATCTCTGCTTCGCTCTCTGCTGGAAATTTTTTCTTGCTCTTGTCAGACTACTCCAACATGAAATGAGCCATCTTCAAGCGTGCAGTCTTTTCTTTGGCAATTAATCCTTACGTCACATGAAGATCTGCATTCAAGCAGATCATGAGCAGTTGTCTGATCTTCTCAAGGAAGAAGTGAGGCTTTAACAACAAAACCAAAAACATGCTGAAGAGCAGCATTTTAGAAGTGGGACTGACAGAAAGTATCATTCCCTTCAGGATTACAGGAACAAGTCCAGAAATGGAAGAGTCGTGACCTTTGCTTTCTTTTCTTCATGTGGAAATAGTGTAGAGATATAACAAAATTGAGTAGTGGGTCATTCCATACTATTGGTGGATCCTTTGAAGTTTGTTCTGGAAATTAGGTAACACCTCATCAACAGCTCATTTTTTTTTCTACCAAACCCACTGTGGTGTTGGTGCTCTTGCACTTTTGTAATGGCATATGAAGGTGAGGGAATTCAGGTCCTGTGCTTTCTCTGGCACCACCAGCATATCCCAGATGTCATCCAAGCTCAAAGCTCAGATAAACTTCTGTTGGCACAGCAGGGACAAAGAAAATTATTACTGTTAGAACTCTGATACTTCAGTAAGACCAGGATGTAATGTAAATTTGTATGAAATGTGTAATCTCATTTCTATGGATTTGATTTTACTTTGAAGTTTTCCAGTTCTGTAAAAAAGAAAAAAAAATCCTTAAAGCATATTTGCTATTTCTGTTTTCTCCTTTAGAAGTTTGACAGTGCTATTCCAGTTAGAAGGGATCTAATCTCGAATATTCATAACCTGAAGAAATTTTGTTCAGAAAATTATGGGTGGAATTGCCAGCTACTAAAGATGAAGAAGGATGTTTCTGAGTGGGCAAAGTCTTTAAAAGCTGAAGCTAGAGCATTGTTTTAAAGTCCCTTCAGACTCTGGTATTTTTATATGGTTCTGTACCAATTGTGTGTTGTAGAGGTTGCAGCAGTCCTTTGAAATTTCCAATTATTTGAGACTTTCCAATTATGTCTCTCATTGATCAGCATGCTTGAGACTCGTCTAGGCAGAATCAATGATCTGTGACCCTCTGGGAGGCCTCTCGTGCTAATTCAAAGCTTGTGGATAATTCAGGAACAATAGCATAAGCCTTTGTGGGCTTAGGATGTTTGCAGTGGAATTAATGTAGTCGCTAGTTCAAAGGCTTTGCAAGCCAAATGTCAGCTTAGTTCCCTGTTAAACAGTTTCCTTGAACGTGTCACTGGAAACCTGTGAAATTAAACTGGTAATCTCTATCAAATTCCAAATACAAACCCAGCATTTATTTTTTAATAATGGAAAAAAGCCTTGAGCAGGAAAGCCTTTCTGTGCTGCAGCATTTCGTTCATTTAATAAATGGAGAGAAAAAATACAGCCTGGTAACTTCATGACTACTTCAGTGGTCTCAAGGCCATAATTTACTGAAATGCATTGAATTATTCTTTGTGAGGGGGCACGACATGGCTGATGATTTTTTCCTTGAAGCTTTTTTCTTTTTCTTCTGGTGGTGGTGTGTTTTTTTTTAGTTTTTAGTTCGTTATTTTTTTACCTTGGAGAATAAGTTGCACAGGAATGCCTTTTAAGAGGAAGATGATGTAGCATCATTCCTTTTCCCAGAAATGGAAAGTCTGCAACATGATTAGTTTGTGAAGGAAACATTGAAACAAAAAACTTCTCTACTATTATAATTTGGTCTTGATTCTGCTCTGCCTTTGGTTCTGCCACCATCGGTGTTTGTCTGAGAGTGAAAGGGAGGTGGAGGGACACCTAATAACACAATTGGCTTGGTTTTTCTCGTAGGCCCTGTGGGTACATACAGTAAGTCTAGAAAATTCCCAATTCAAGCTGCAAAGTATAAGGAAAATCAGTTTTCTGTGCACCTTTCTGGGGCTGTACTTCAAAGATATTGCTGCAAGAGTCAATAAAAATGAGGATTTTTAGCAGTTACAGAGATTGTGTTACACTGCTAGGTTCTGAAATTTCTTCAGGGGTTTTTTTTGTGATCATTGACAGACTGTGTATTATTAGCCTTGAGTGAAATACAGCCATTTAACTTTCCTCAACATATGAAATTTTTAGTTTTTAAAGATTACAAAAATTGATCTAAGTATTTTTCATTTTTAAATTGTGTTTTCCTCAAGTCCACATTTCAGCTGTCAGGATGTTTTAGCACATCTGGAGCTGGGTGAAAGCAGTAAGTTCTGTTGGTAAAAATATCTATCAATGTTTTCAAATCTCTTTTGTAACAAAGGGATTCTGTCATTTCTGCCCAGAATTCTGTCTGTGCTGAACTGAATCCAGACAGTTCCAAACTCCCTCCAGTTTCTTCAGCTTTCCCTTTAAATAAATTCTGCTTTGCTAGAAGTTAAACCATGTCAGTGCAGTAGGAAAGTAAGTTAGTGCACTGTGCTCTGACTGGACTCTGATAATGGCCATCTGCACAGCCAGCTGCAATCTTTCATCATGAAAGACCCTCTGGCACAGCCAGGGCCTCAGCCTGCAATATTCCTTCTGAGCCATTCTCCTGGGGGAAGAAAGAGATGCCCGACAGAGTAGCTCAGAGTAGCAGAGTGTCTGCAGGCTTGACTCTTTGATCCTGTTAGTCCCCAGGAGAGCTGGAATAATGCAAAAACCTGAGTTAACTTAGCTGCTGGTCCTAAGAGTTGTGTGCTGGTTCACCTGGCATGTCAGTGCTGACTCTTGGTTATCCCACAAGTCTCCTAGGAAATGCTTCACTTCAGGAACAGCTGTAACTTAAGCACAATGCTGTGATAATAATTTACATGTGCCAGTGTTTAATGGGGATCAGCAGATCTTACGGTAGGAATGTGGATGATCACCTGTTATTGATGTGTCACATCTGATCAGAAAGCTCCAGCTTGCACACAAGATCATAACCAGAATTCAGGGGGGATGCTTTGGTGATTAAGCTGCGTGTTCTGTCCTGGATCCTGCAGTTCATCTTCCTGCTCAGGCAGTCTGCAGCACATTGCTGGGCTGGATGGGTCATTGCAGAGAAACAGGGACTGCCCGGGTAAAAAAGAAAAAAAAAAAGCTGTCAGAGCTTATTTTTCTTCTTTCTTCCTCTGCTACCCTTTGATTAGTTTATAAATCAATTTACTGTGCATTTAACTCAATAAGTAAGAAGCTTTATGAGGAAAGTGGATGATCTGAGATGGTTGTGTTTGCTTTTGTAGAGTTCCTAATTTTTTGTTAAGGACAAGTGGAGATCATATATACACGCGCACACACATTTTTTCGGTGCTGGATTGTTCCCTTGGCATTTAAATGTCCTCTGGAATCGTAGGAGATGCAGGGCCTTTTAAAGTAGATAGAAACAATTATCCAGATTTGTGTCAGATTAAACAGAAGCACAGAGGAGGGAGAAAACACACTGTAAAAGTAAAGCTGTGTTGCAACCAAGGGCTATGTAGGTCTTGTCAAAATCACGTGTCCTGTGTTCACCAGCAAGAAACTCCTGTGATCCAGATTGAAGACACCTGTTCATTAGCTAATCATTTATCTGTCATATCAGGTGCTTGGGCTATTCTGTTTTCTTGTTTGCAATTAAATTTATGATGGCCACTTCCTTTTTATTTCCTACAAATAAAAACACAGCCACCTTTCCTACTGAAAGCCTGAGGACTGCTCATTTAAATGGAAAGTACTGTAAGTTTTGTTTTTCTGTGTCAGTCCACCGAGTTACCCAGTGTAGGATTTTCAGACAACCAGGTGCAGGCTTGACTCACTGGGCCGTTGTGACCTTGATTCCTTTCCTCTCTGAGCTCTGCAGTTGTGTTCACTAGGGCTGTTTCCCAGTTTTTTTCCTGTTTCAGAAGGAGAAGCAGGAGCTGCATGGAAGCTCAGTAGTACAAGATGCTGTAATGTCACTTGTTTCTACCCACATGGATTTCATTGTAGTAATTGGTAATTTGATCAATGTAGATATCAAATACTGCTTAGTAATATAGGCATATCAAATTTGAAAGAAAAAAAAAAGAACTTCTTGAAAAGCTTTTCTATTTAATTAGTTTTCTATGGCTTTAAAGCCATATGAAAGTAAAGATTCAGTGGAAGGTTTCTCAAAATGTGGTTTGTTCCTATAATAATATGGAGCTACAAAAAACCCAGACGTGTTTGTTCATTAGGTGTGAGTTAGCTCTGTGTCCAGTCCTGTGACCTCCCTGATGAATTATCCTGGAGTGTTGTTAAATAATAGGTTCCAAAAGACCTTTACAAGGTCACCCTGACAGATGAAGTCTAATTTCATGCATCACCGACTGATTAGTTCAATAGGAGTGGATATTTAGGGTATATAAAAATCTCTCTCTCCTCCCCAAAAGAAGAGATTACAGCATTTTTTGGAGGTAAGGCAATTTCCACAATTAGAAACACCTTATCAGCTTTCATGAAATATGTATTTCTCTTTGCAAATTAAGCTTTCCTCGCAATCAAGCTTTGTCTTAATTGCTCTACAGAAAATAACTGCCAATAAACAAAAAAAAAATCATATTTAAATACTTCTGTCAATAATGCTTGTTGATCTTTAGAAAAGAGTAAACAGTTCCTTACCAAGACCTTGGTTTTGCCAGTAACTGCTCTGTGAGAAGACTAATTGTTGGTTTGGGGTTTTTTTCAAATGCATGATAAAAGTTTCATCTAATTCCATGTACTTTCAGTTGCTTGTTTAATATATAATAAATCGGTTTATTATGTAAACTTAAACTTGCTTTGAATGTGGGCCAGCACATCCATGCCTGCCATAGTGCACTCTGCTGGCTAAAAAAGTTTAGTGAAGTTAAAATTGATAGTTCCCAAAGATGCCTTTTCAAGTCATGAATTATTTCTTTTTTGGGGGGGGAAGGAAGGAAAAGGGATTAAATTAGTCTTGATAGGACCCAACAGGAAAGCAACACATGGTATTCCTGATGTGTATCGTGCTTAGTTCTGCTGTTCGGAATACCCATGCTTGATGGCAGCTGGGGGACTGTGGAACTGAGTGTGGGGAAGGTTCAGAACTGTAAGAACCTCTGAGATAATTGATGTGTGTGTGAGTTGCAGTCTGAAGTGCCTCTTTTTCAGGCACCTCTGGTAAGCAAATGTGTTCTTGATGCATGGACTGTCTTTCCCTCGAGACACTTGAAGGGAAAAGTGTCCCTCAAGTCACTAATCCAGCCCTTTTTTTGGTACTGCCGTGCATAGTTCCTGAAGGTAGGGAAATCCATCAAGATTATTTCCTGGAAGGTGAAGTGCAGCTCAGTTGCCAAGGCAAGGATTGCTCTCCGGAGGTGTGAGCTTTGTGGAGGTTTGTGACAGATTTCTGCTGGGAGCCTGTGGCTTTGTGCTCCGGAGGTGGTGGTGACATCCCCCAGGGCAGCTGCCTGAGCAGGGACAGGGTCACAGGGGTGTCCCAGGGCCCGGCTGGAGGCTGCTGTGCAGCGCCTCCTGCCTTGGACTGGGCTGGGAGCTGCATCCTCTGGGGAAGAGGACACTTTTAAGATACAAAATCGCGGTATTCTGCCTTTTCTTAATAGTTTATCTAAAAAGGCCAAAGGGAGGTAAGGCAGGGATGAGGAATGGTGATGTGTTCCAGAGAGCCAGTAAAAGACTCGGCTCAGCTGAGCTGTCCAAATTAACAGTTGTCGTGTGATATCAGTCCTTTCAGTCAGGAGGAAGGTGCAGGAAAAGTCCTTTGTACTGAGGCTTGTAATCACCTCAGTCTGTTCAGGTATTCTATGGTATAGAAAAATAAGGGGTCACTTGATTATATAATTGCCAGTATAGGAGGGAGAGAGAAAGATTCATGATAGTTAGAAGCTCTCTAATCTACCAAAAACCCCACAAGCAGTAATGGGATCCAATTATTACAATTTGAAGTTGAATTAGAAATTGAAATGAGGGGATATTGGAACCAGTTAATAGAATTAAGTAGACTCTTTCTGCTTTCAGTGGGAGATGCCAAGCCAGCATCCTGTCGGGGTTTATTCATACAAAAATGGGTTTCCTCCCTGGCCGACAGAGCTGGGCAGTCAAGGATTTTAGGTTCCTTTCTACTTTCAATTTGAAACTCTGAAATTGAAATACTTAAAACGAGTGCAGATTTCAAATTTCAGTATTGAACAGTTGAAGCTGAACTTTTATTTTACGGAATTCAGATCTTTTTGTATACTCCTCTAAAAAGGATATTTCAGTTGTATCTGTGATTGTTCCAGGATGGTAATTGTGAAAATGACGAGTTTTTAACATGAAAAAGAGCACAATGAAATGTAGAGGAAGTAGTTAATTCTCTTTTTCTTCTTACACAGTTTATCATTTCAATAGATCAGAAGTCATAAGATAAAAGGGTGTGTCAGAAAAAGACAAAAGAAAATAGTAATTCTGGCAGCTGGGTAAGAAAATATTGCAAAAGGTCATGGAGTTAAGTGCTCATTTCTTGCAAAAGGTTGAAGAATTCCCTCAGAAAACACCTTCCCACTGCCTGGTGGATCAGTTTCTAAGTGAACAGCTGGATTTTAGCATCAAGTTACCAGTGGTAAAAACTGAAGTACTGTGTTTGCAAGCACATTTTGCTGTTGGCTAACAAACAGCTAGGCCATGTTACATTGGACATGAGGTTTTTCATAAATCGTATTTGAAAATGAAGGTTTCTGGTCTGTGTGGGATGGCTACTACGTGAAGAATTGAAGAATTTTGTGTCAAGATTTAAATGTGCTTTTAAACCCATTTTTTTCAAACCTACCTGCCTTATGAGACATTATTGCTCTTTCCTTAGCCCTGTAAATCTGTGGAAGGTACCAACAGTCTATATGGGAAGATTTCAAATTCATAATGCTGGTTCGTAATTAATGCAGCATATAGTTTAGCACAGCCACCTGGTCTGTAGGATCTGAAAGCAAAATGTGTATTTTATGATTATCCATCTTATAAACCATCTTCAGTGTTATGAAACATTGCAGTTTTGGAAAGCTCTCTTCCCCTTTTAAGCATCTTCTCCTGTTTTAACAGCAGCGGCAAAAAAATCCCTAAAAAAATCCGAACAGTATCCCAGGCAATATATACTGTTAATGTCTCATTTCTGGTTTTCAGGACTTGCAAACATGTCAAGGATTTCACAAGTAGAATCTTTCTGTCCCAGCTTCCAGGCTGAAAGTTCTGCCCATCTCTTGTTGCCATTTACATAGCATGAGTCAGAATGAGCAACTTCTTGTGTTCCCTGCTATCAAAGCTGCCAAACTGCTCTTCAACACCTTGTTGCATATAAGATGAAAGCTGTTGAGTAGGTTACTGTGTTTCGTACCTGAAACTACACTGAGCAAGTAAAATACGTGCCAAAATGACTCGTTATTTTACTATTGTTTTAATAATTAGTAGAAAATTAGGAATCCTACACCACTTAACAATATTGTTTACATAATATCAAAGCCATACAAATCAAAATAAGAAATTAAAAAGTGATATTGGCATAAAAGGGACAATGGAGGAAGGGACAATGCAGGGTGAGAGAGACTTTGGCCATTGTGTTCTGGGGTAGATGGATGCCCTCTTGCTCTCTTCTCATCCTCTCCCAGTTTACTGGGCTCTGCTGAGGAGGGGGTGCCTTGGTCCTGGGTGAGTTTTCTCTGCTGGAGCCATGGCAAAGTGGGCAGGTAGGACAAGCAGGAGTGCAGTGCTGAGAGAGCCTCCTGAGTGGAACACTGCCCAGATATTCATCTGTCCCTCATGGCTTAATTACCTTCAGTGTCTGCCCTTTTCAGCAGTGGGTACTGAAGTGAGAGAAGAAGGAACAATTCCTGATGTGAAATTAAAACTGAATTTATTATTAAAAAAAAATCCAGAATAATTAAATGAGTAAAATACTATTTCTGCCTTGCTGAAATAATTAGTTTCTCTTCTTTGTTTTTTTTCTCCACAAAGTTTGTTGTAGGCAATAGCTTGGGGACCATTTGCATGACATGGGCAATTAAAGTTCGTATAATCGAACAAGTTTCCTGGCTCCAGAAGTCCTCACTTTGCCACAGAAACATATATAGGGCCAGATTTTATTCTTGATAATGTATGTTGTATGGATTAGCAGCAGGAAAAATCTTACAATTGATTAATTTGGCTGCTATTTTGTGTCTAATGCATTCTTAACTGAAAGGGCTTGAATGAACTAATGTAGGTTCTCGATAGTAATTTGCATGGGAAAACCTCAGAGTTAAAATAGCTGCTACAGTGTGTGCCTTTGACAAAGGCCCCCCATTTGTTTCGTAATATTTTTATATCAAGGTTTGTGCGGTGACTTTGCTTATAAAGGTTTCTTTTCCATCTGCGGCTGATTTCTCACAGTTAATCCTGGGAAGATGATGATCCTCCTGTGCCTTTGTTAGAACTGAAGTTCCCCTTCAAGCTTTAGGCTAAATGGTTTTTCTTTTTTCTCCCTTGAAGTCTGCTCCCACTCCAAGCCTGGAGCTCAGGAGTGTGTATGAAGGACGACAGCCTGAGCTTGCCTGTTCACCTGAAGCTTCATCTCATTTCTTAGGGGAAATTTCTTGCTCTGTTCTGGAATGAGACTTTACAGGGTCACTCCAAAGGCCTGGTGAGGCAGGGTGTGCTTTGGGAAAAAATTTAAATTAAAAAACATTATTGTAGACCAGTCACTTCCCCTGCTACATCTTTCCAGTTTTCCCTGTCATGAGAATTGTTGTTAAGATGTGTCAGTAAGAAGTGAATGCAATCCAGTGAGGAAGAGAAAATCCCCTCCAAATATTAGGAAAGACAGGATTACTGAAAGCACATAATTATTTTTACCCAAATTGATATTGTACATGTTGTTTTTGATAGGACAAAAGTTAAAGACATCGCATTTTATTCTTAAGTAAGTCTACTGCACAAACATCTCAGTTCATGCCCAAATCTAACTTCATGGATGATTTATAAGGACTTTCCTCCTTTCAGACAGTGCATTTGTTATCCGTTCATCTTGACTGTACACTGAAGTGATGATAAATGTTGGAAAGTTTCATAGGCACTAATTATTCCACGAAAATGGAAATAATTTGCATAGTTTCTAACTAATTCTTGGTGAGTTTTTTTGGTTGAACTCAGAATAAATGTAATCATTATCTACTTGTGTGAAAATAACTTACTTTTTAGGGCTGCATAACCTCTCAGATTCTTTATCATGCTGAAACCTTCGTAACTAGTACAGTATCAAAGAATATTTGCTTGGCTCCTTGCAAAGACGAACTAAGCAACTTACCTTAGTGCCGAGAGACTAAGGAGATTGCCAAACAGAGACTAAATTGATATTGAGCAAAATTGACTTACTTTTCCACTGATCCAAACTGTAAAATCTTTATCAAAGAAAACAACTCCATGATATCTTTCTGACAACCTCTTAATCTCCCTGAGATTCTGGGAGAACTATAATAAACCAGTCTGTCAGTAGCATGGCTTTTATCTAAATATCCTGGAGGTGTATTACACGTTATCCCTTAAAGGAAATGAAGCTTTCACACCTCTGTGCTTTCCTCGTGCAGCCCGGGATGCTCCTCTAAACTGGAATCCTTCCCAGCTCCCTGCCTTTGTCACTTGGTTGTTTCAGATTGCCAACAGCAGCAAAGGACAAGTGGCTCCAGAATGTACCTGGTTGACTTACAAACCTCAAAGGTTGATCCTTCCAAAAACATAATATTCAAAATCAGAACCATGTTAGGTTTCATTCCATGTTTTACTGAAGGAAAGTAGCCCGAGGCAGCAGCTGAGACCTGAGCTGGTTACCTGAGAATCCAGGTGGAAAAAATATTTTAGAAGGAGTGCAGGTTTTGGGTTAAATCTGAATGTTCATTTTCCTACACAAGTGGACTTCCCTTTCCAGAAAGTTCAGCAATGCGATGCTCAGACAGGAGGTGCATATCCAGTTATTTGCAGCTAGTAAACATTGTCCTCCTGTGCAGGCAAAAACAAAGGTCTGCTGGACAAAGGACGGGACTGTAAGAGGCCCATTTCCAATGCTCGGTATTGGGACTGTATGCAATCCATTGATGGAAGTGTTGCTTTAAGGCTACCTGCCTGAGCTGTGAGTGTGAAAATGAACAGCATTGCTCTGAGAGTCTTCAAAATTCCAATTAATCTTGTATATTTTCCTCATTAATTAAGTACAGTCTTTAAATTTTGAGAAAGGAATGCTTGAGGAGGTTCAGGACAGGGTTCCTTGCCTGTCCTGAGAGAGGCACATAGAGGAAAATATGATTGTTTTATTTAAGTACGTAATAATAAAAAACCTTCCAGTTTACTATTTTTATTTCCTTGAAATTTGTCTTCTGACTTTCCATAAAATACTATTCCTCCATTATCAATACATCTTCCAGATGATACCTTGTCATTTGGTGACTCTTATCTGAGAAAGTAGATGTTTATTATTTTGGAATATTATTAAGATTTTCACAGTACAAACACATTACTAACTAAATTATAACACTTTTTAAAAGAATATTGCCATCACAGACAACTTCATATTTTGCACTCTGGTAATTCAGGTCAATAAATCCAATTATGTAACAGCAGATATGCAAGATTACACCAGAGAAAGCAAAAGCAAAGATTTGAATCTCTAGTTTGATGCTGAATGCTGAACTTGGTTATGTGCCCTTCATCTCTGTTGTGTAGCAGAGCACTTCAGTTTTTAAATTAAAAACCTAAATTTGGAATTGACTTTTTGATTCTGTAAAGGATTAATTGTTTTATTAGCTTTATAATGCAAATCAGTGAGACTCTTCACTTACACTGAAAAGGTATTGCATCTTTATAGCCTCTAAATTGGAGGCTTTAAAAATAGAAATGGGTCAAATAGGTTGTTTGAAGCACAGTGTGGTTAAGGCATTCTGTAATTTCAGAGTCAGATCCTGATGAACTGAATAACAAAACCTCCATGGCACCTGTTACAAAATGTAGCTGAAGCGACTTCACTTCAACAAATTACGGCAGCAATGTATTTGTTACTCATCCACTGGTTCTGCAGGTCCTTGTCCTTCAGCAGAGTACACAAGAGCAGGTCTGAGACCCCTGCCCAGCTCCCAATATCCTGCTCCAGGTTCCGCTTCACTGTATCACTGTGGCTCGGCCTCGTGATTGCTCCCTGGAGTCCTGAGGGCTTGTGGCTTTAATGTGCCCAGCGGCTTCAATCAGCTTAATTTGCAAGAAGATGCTTTTGCAGGACTTCTGAGGGCTGCTTGGTGACATGTTTTCATTAATTAATAGTAAATCAGTTTTAATTTATATCAGCTTCCTGGCTTAATGGGCGTGTTGCTGAACACTGTTGCCGATCACAGCAGCAAGTTCCAGCCAAGGGACTGAGGTTAGGAATTGCGGAGGTGTCTCCTGGGTGTGACCTGCTCTCACCCCGTGCTGGCAGCTGCTCCTGTCTGCCTTCAGGGAGGTGTGAGGAGCAGCCAGGCAGCAATGCCTGCACTGGTGCTTTGATTTTTCTAACTACAGCAGAGATAATCCATCAGAAAACTCCGCCCATCCAGGAGGGTCACAGCCCCGGCTCCTCCCCAGTCAGAGGGGATGCGACAGGTCACCGTGCACCCTGACAGCTTTTACTCTGTGATCGCTTACTCGTTAGAGACTGACAGCTGGTTATAATTGCTCTAATTGCTGCAGTAATTGAGGATGAGGCTTCTGTTTTATTAGAAGTTCCTCTCTACTTCTGCTGGTTTTCCAGCAGCTTGTAAACATGTAGAGTAAATCCAACGAAGAAGGAGTAGCAATTTTAAGCTGCAAAGTCAACATAAACTCTTCTTTGTTCACAGGATTAAAGAGCAGGAAAACTTAATTATTGCTGCATCATAAGTAAAAGTAACTTGGAAAACATTTTGTCCCCTTTTCTATTGCATTGTTCTTTTCCACATTTGAAAATACATGCAAAATCTCTATGCTTTTTGGGTGAACCTGACAGTATTTGTTTCTGATTCTCTACTCCTAGTCTCAAAATCAGTCTTTTTGCTGCCTGAGTCTCTCGAGGCTGTGGGTGTGCTCTCGCTCTTACTCTCTTCCAATACTTGGCAGCTTCAGTTCTGGAAAACCAGATGACAGATCACAGACAGAGCAAGGTAGTTTGGTGGGGTTTCATGGATGTCTTGTGAGGTGCTAAATGAGGTAACTTCTCACTTCATAACTTTATTAAGCATTTGGGAGAAGGAATGTGTGCTCACAGTACAAATCTTTCAGTGAATGTAAACCCAAAGTTGTATCTGTGGTGTGAGAGTAGAAATCAAAATTACTTGCCTCTTGGAAAAAATACGGTACCAAACAGATCTATGGAAAATACGGGGGGAAAGATGATCGTTGGGTAAGAACAAGGATTGAAGGGATACTTGTGTGACCAGGTAAAACAGAAGAAAGGGAAAAGTGGCGATTTCTAAAAGAAACATCTAAGAAACCAGTAGGTGCAACACACTGTGAGTTTAGTTTACGGGTGAGAGTGTAGACAGTTCTGATTCCACAGAGTGAATGCTACATTCACTTTGAGATCTACAGCAAAAGTAAGTGAAACATTACAGAAAATTGAATAAAGGAAGGGATAAATTTTGAGGACTATAAGAAAAGGAACTATGAAAAGCAGAACATGTATAATATCATTAATCTAATTGTCAACGCATTATTTCTCTGCAAGCACATATAAAGAACTCAATTTTTGTTTCATGATCAGCAGTGAGGAGGGCGGTAAAGGGGTATCATTAATACAAAAACCAAGGGGAAAATAAGTTATAAATAAATGCTTTTAGTGCTGCTGAGGAGTTTCTCAGGGGAAGAGTTATCGCCTGAAACACTCAAACTGAAGTTGGGAAATACGCTGTAAGAAAGGAACCTTTGTCAGTGAGGGGGCAGTAGATGTAGCTTGAGTCGACACTGTGATGTGGGATGTCATCTAGACAGAATGGGAAAAGGGGGAAAGGCAATGGGGGACCAAACTGGCATAGTTTAGTCTCTGAACATGCTGTGTTTATTTCAAAGACTTGCATTAGCCTAAGGCAGAACAGCCTGTCCCAAGTGGTGTTCATGGATGTGTCACTGAGAAGTTGTTTCCATGCTTTGCACACTGGAAGTGCAGGATGGCCACTGAAGTGATCTGTTTTTAACTTTGGAACAACAGAGTGCTTATCATGACAGTGTCCCATACCTGTGGAAATCAAAGGCAGCCCTCCAGGTGACAAGAAGGCACTGAGCTTGCCCACATCTCCCCAGAAGAACAGGCAGTACTGTGCTTTTCTTCCATTCCTCTTTCAACATTGGGGTAGCAGCTCAGTTTGCATGATACAAATATTTAAAGTTTTCTGTGGGATTAAGTATTTAAAGGAGAAATATGATGGCTGCAGCATGAAGTAACCAGATTATGGTAGAACTGTGTGGGAAGAAACAGGATCAGTACTGGTCTAATTGAAGTCAATGAAGAGGCTTTAACTGAATGAGGGCTTCACTGTGCGTTTGGGAATGATGAATTTCAAATTGAAAAACAAATTGGCAGAACATTCATGTGACATTTCTGCTGGGGACTGAATTTAGGGAAGTTAAATTCTGCTGAATGATGGCAAAAATACTGGCTTATGTAAAGAGTATGAAAACAGGAATACCAGCTCGAAACCAAGACACTACCTCTGGGGTGGTAGGGAGAATAGAGACACAGAAGAGTTGACACGGGGGGGTGTTTGTGGGCTTTGTTTTGGTGTTGAGTTTATGGAGGTTGGGAGTTTTTGTGGGTTTTTTCTTGTTTTTTTTAGGATTGGAAGGAGGGAATTTTTTAAAAAAGCCAAACCCAAACCAAAATTAAAAAGACATCAAGCTATAACCTGATCTTTGAAGCAGGAAGAAAGGAAGGTGGTTGAGATGGATGTGAGGGTAGAAATCCATCAGTCACAAACATCCCAGGTTGGAAGAGTGATGAGCGACCCAATCTCTGTGGGAGCTCAGGGCAGCATCACCCCAAAGTGGAATACAGGAGAGCCTGACCCTCCTTCCAGAGCAGCCCTTGGTGGTGGTGAAGGGATGAATGAAGTGAGTGTGTCTTCAGTGTTCCCTAAAAGCACAAGTCCTGTGACTTCCCACGATCTGTGTGGGGACAGCTAGAGGGCTGTACTGTGAGTTTTTAATGTGTCATGAGTATTTCCTTAAGACAAATGTGGCAAATTGACAGGTTTTTAGACCTTGAAGGACCATTATTTTTATAATTACAGGTTTTAAGTTAAAGATCTGAAGATCTGTCCAATATGGGTCACTAAAGGGCATCCTTTCTGACAAATATATACTGGTTTTATCCTTCTGTGGATACCTGGGTTAAGTACCCTTCATTAATGGTAATAAACCAAGCCTCACTTAGAAAAGCAGCAGAGGCCATCATCCTTTTCCTTCCCTAATTGAGTCTGTAATTTGAATGCAAGTAGTTTTTAACGTCCCTTCTATATTCAGAGGTCTCAGAAAACTTCAAGCTTGTTTTACTCAGATCTGTAATTGCAGCCACTCCTGAGATTTTGACTGGAGTTGACCGACGTAAGTAATGTAAGGAAAGTATTGAACGTGCCCTGCAAATACTGCTCGGATCAAGCTTTCAGAATTGCACCAAATCCCATCGAGAAGCTTCACAGCTGCAAGTCTGTCGAAACTGTTGTGATTTGAGGCACACCCACAGCAGACCTGATGTAAATTGACAAGTCTGTGGGAATGTAGTAGGTACCCTGTGTTAAGTAAAACCTATTCAGGGAGACATCTTTCCCCCAAATTCTGAAGGCCATTGGTTCTCTGGTAAATTCAGCACTTTCTATACAAGTGTGACAGTCTCCCACAAAGCTGGCATGATGTCCACAGTGTAGGAGTATGCCAGGACAGGTCTGGGACAGCGGGGATGAGAGATCTCTGGAGTCAAGGCTGGTTCTGGAGCATGGTTTATTGCAAAGGTCGTGGTTGAAGCGGCCCTGCTAAGAGCTGCCAGCCACAGCTCAGAGCAGGCCCGAGAGAGAAAACTGAGAGCAAGAGGGTAAGAAAGCTAAGAGAGCTAGCAAGAGCAAGAGAGGGAAGCTTAGGGAGTGAAGTTCCCGTTACAATACATTAAATCTTCTTCTATACTGAATATTCTAATTTTCACTAACCAATCTAGTACAAGATACAAATCCTATAGTATTTACATACAGCCAATAAGAATCATTACATTACCCTACTGTGTTACATTTTAAACCCTAGAAGTTATTCTTTGAACTCCTCCTTCCAAGCTAGTGGGGTCTTGTTCTGACCCTTGGACTCTTGGTAAGGAGAAGGGCATTGTTTAATCAGAGGGGATTACCTTCAGCCGGCCAAGCCATTGTCTTTTCCAGTTATCCAGTAACTAATGGCTTGGCATCTTACACATCAAAACTTGCTTTCAGTTCTATTTCGCTTACATGTTTCATATTCTCAAAATCTAAGCAGTCATATTTATAAGGCTTTCCTCTTTCATCTTCCCCAACATCTCCCCTGTTCTTATGGACAACTAAGAAACTAGACACTGTCTTACCCATTATTTTTTGCACACACTGACGTATACAGGGTACTGCTACGATAACTACAATTATTACTACTAGAATAATTAAACCTATTTTACAGAGTTCCTTTAGCCAAGGTGCAAAGCTCAAACCATCAAACAAACTGACTAGCCAAGATGGGTCATCTGTTGTAATTTGGTTAGCTAAATCTCTTAGGTTTTGTTAACTGTTTATGAATAGAAACAGAATGATCAGATGAGTTCATACAGCATAATCCTTCAAAATCTTCACAGCCATGCCCATGCGCCAATAAAATATAGTCAATAGCAGCTCTGTTTTGTAAAGTGGCATGTCTGACTGCTTCTTCATCTGCCAACAAATCACTGATCAGAGTAGAGCTGGCATTTACTTCTTTGCGGAGCCAACACCCTAAATTATTTAACTGTTTCAGGGCAACAGAAGAACTTAACTGAGGTAGAAAAATGCCTGTAGCAATTAATTTCCCAGAGTTCCAAGGGTGAAAATCACTATCACAGTCGCCTGGGAGATCTTATTTTTCTGTTTTTCTTTTTGATTACCTTTTTGACCCTGGGAGCAATTATTTTAAGTTGTCCCAAGGCACAAGGGCCACCATTTATTTTTGAAGGTATACCTTGCCAGGCCCTGTCTGCACAGATGAGCCTAATTCCTTTAGGAAACCGAATAGGAAGTTTATTAAAAACGATCTGCGTAAAGCTCATCATATGGAAGAAGCTTAGTTTGATTACAACAAGAAGTCACATTGCTGTAAGGCGGGTGATAAGGAGTAACGTTTAAATGAGGGCCGTTTTCTCCCAAGAAACTGACGCTGGGTGGGAGCTTTGCCCAAAGCCCACTGCGTCCCACTGCAGGTGCCCTGGTGGCCTGTGCAGCACACTGGACAGTGCAGTGTCCTGTCAGGGGGGGCAGCTGTCACCCGATGGCCGCACGCGTCCGCAGGAGCAGAGAAGCAGGAGGGAGCTCTCGTGTGGGGCTCAGCAGGTTTCATCACCAAGCGTTCCACAGCCAAAAGACCGGGATCTCAGGGCTTGCAGGGGATTTTCTGAACAGGGGGAGGGCTCGCTCACAAACCAATGGGAGAGGGGCACACGGGCGGACTCAGGGAGAATTGACAATGGAACGGCCAACAGGGCAGATTCAGAGGAGGGATCGAGGGGCAGGAACCAATGGCACACCGAGTAAGGGAGAACTTTCCAGAGGGAAGGGTGGGCCATGGGGGGATTGACATGAATTCTCTGCCCGTGGGGCAGGGGAGAAGGAGAAGAGGGACAGGGGTTCTCCACCTAGTAGGCAGAGAAGGGGGAAGGGCCAACTTAAGGGGAGGAACAGAACTCAGGGGAAGGGTAACCAGGGAAACTGGGGTACAGAATACAACTTACTGAACTCAGAGGGCTTATACAGAACTCAAAGGGAAACATGAACCGACTTGAAAAAACCTTCTATAAATCATTCCTCAGCTTGCTCCCAAGCTGGGGTACTACAACAAGAAACTAAACAAATAACAAGTGTCCATAGTCAACGAGCCTAAGATTCCTAACTCTTGAAGGTCAGATTTATCAACTTTAAAATTATTAATATGAGTTTGGTGTCTCTCACTGGGAGTTGGAGATACGTGATGATAATCATATGGCCAATATTTTTCAAGAATAACATTATCAAAACCTTCTGGAAAAGGTACTCCAACTGAACAGGTTGGAAAAGGTTTTTCAGGGCCTGTGTCAGATAGACAGATGGTATCAGAGCCTGCAGATTTGGCTAAAGCAACCCAAACATTCATCTTCGGTTGATTTACAGGTAAAGCTTCACTAGAGAAACTAAAACAGAAGGGTGTTACCTTCAGCCGGCCAAGCCATTGTCTTTTCCAGTTGTTCAGTAAGTAATGGCTTGGCATCTTAGACATCGAAACTTGCTTTCAATTCTGTTTCACTTACATGTTTCATATTCTCAAAGTCTAAGCAGTCATATTTATAAGGCTTTCCTGTTTCATCTTCCCCAGCACACAGCAATCAGATCATTGAAGAGCTTTGCATACCTTCAGTTGTGTTGCAGGTTCTTATTGTCACAATAAGAAATAAATCCAGGCTTACACCAGACTCTGAAGCATCCCTGGGAAGGAAAATAAACCTGTAATTACATTGTATTTTACTTTTTAGAGCGCTCACTCCTTTTCTCATACTTGTAATTATTGCAGGAATACTGGCAAAGTAAATATTTAACCTCTGCACCTGGCACTGATTTCTGTAATTGTTTTTTCCTGTTAATTATTTGCAATTTTTTCTACGAAGGAAAGAAAAATAGTAATATGCCAAGGAAGCTGAGGAATCTCAGACATAGTATAGGAGTTTAAGGAGAAAGTGTAGCACCCACAAATACTTTCTTCTTTTAAATAGATATTAACCTCTCCGTGACCCTTATTAAATTACCTGAAGTTTAGAACTAATTTTGTAGCTCAAATTTAGATACTCAATTTGCTGATATTAGGAAATTTGATGTAATACCTAGTTACAAAATAAACTAGAAACACTGTTAATTTGACCTTGTTTTTAATTAAACCAAGTGCATTTTGACATCCAAGCCTCTCAGGGCATCACACAATCTAAAGGACACTGCATAAAAGCTGCTTGCCTTGCATTGAACTCAGTGCAGATTTTGGAGCTGATCAGTTATTTTTACCTTAAGGCAACATTGATCTGCTTTGCACAAAGTTAGCAGCAATTGCTTAGTGTGCTGAAATCATAATGATACGTAAAAGCTAATTAATGATACAAGTTGTACAGGCACGTGCTTCTGTTTACTGTGCTTTTGTGAGAATATCTGTCCTAAAACAATTTTAGAAACGTAAGATTAAAGATAAAAAAAGAAATGGAAATTACCTAATTATTCTGTGGCGAGGAATCCGGTGGGTAAACTTCCCCATTCCTATGAATACCCATGTTCCATAAATCCTCCTTCCTTCTGTACTTGGAGTTATGTGCTTGAGATCCCTCACGACATCAGAATGCATTTTCTAATGATAACTCATTAGTGGTGATTACCCTGTACTAATAACTCTACACAAGCTTCTTTATTCTTGTTATCCTTTTCAACTCTAATCAATGTAAAAGGTTCTCTGATCTTGTGGTAACTTTCATTTCTGCCCACCTCCTCTTTAAATGGAGTAATCATTGCACATGCTGCCTTTTTTTTTTTCCTATTTTTGAGCTGAGCCTCCTTTGCAAATCACAGACTAATTTTGTGATCGGCACACTCTGCATGGTTTGAATTGTAAAGGATTAGAGATTCAGAAGGGGATATTTGGACTCCTTGGGACTTAGAAGCACAAAAAGAGAATGGGAGAAGAAACTTTAATAGCTTAGACTTTGAAAAACTAAAATTTGTGTATTTCAAGTAACCATTAAACTCTAAACATATAGCGTAGACCTATAAATGTTAGTGTCTGAAATAAAACCCGGGCAATTTCAAGATAATAGGACATAACTGTGACCTGTTCCCCGGCAGAGCAGAGGACTAAAACTCTGCAGGGGGAAGGGGAATGTATTTGCAGTTTAACTTCCCAGTTTGGCCCAGCTTGGTTTTATTCCATCTGGGACTGAATTTGGCAGATTTAGGCCAGCACTTCGAGATTTGAGTGCTTTGAAATCCAAACCATCTCCTTTTGGTGGATTATCCACTACCTGGGGAAGTCAGGGCTTTAGAAGATGAGTGTGGTCCCTCTGCACCAGGTAGGATTAACTAAAAAAACACTTGAGGAACAGAAAGAGGCTTTTGAACAAGGACTTGCTGCTGCTCAGCAGTTAACTCGTGCCAGCTGCTGAAGAAGTAATAACAGCTTTGCAGAGTGTTTCTGAGGTGATTGCCCTTGCCAGGGGAAATTTTACAGGAGCAGAATCTTACAGTGGCTACTTGTTCCCTGGATGGTGCAGGGCATGCGAAGGCCAACATCCTTCATTTGATGAGGGTGGGATAGATCCCACCTGCCTGGTGTCTTGGGGGAAAAGGCTCCTCAAGTCACATGGCTGGGTAGGGATTTCCCCCCTCGGTTTTCCTTCTTATCTTCCCTTCAACAACACTCTAAAAAGTGAGAGGTGATTGAGAATAGGCTGTTAGTAATTTACATTTGCATTTGTTCTACCTGTTTCGTCCTGTGGCACATGACTCAAATTTTTCTGCATTTCTTAGCTTCATTTGCTGGTTTGGGATTACATTTGGGGATGAGGTTAATTAATATGGAGAGGTGATGATGCTCTTTTAGAAAACAAATGTCTTAATGTCTTAGTACTTCATTGGTCAGGGCACACAGAATGATCAAATTGATTCTTTTTCTTCCCAGAGTAGAATGACTAGGGGTAGTGCAGAAGAAAGAGGAGGACTGGCAAGTACAAATCCACTGCTCTGCATGTGTATCCTTCTATTTTCAGGGAAAAGAAGAATTTTCCCTGAAATACTTGGGTTTTTAACCTATTTTGGCATAAAGTTATATACCCATCTTCTGTGAGTAGAAGACTACAGTACCTCCCTGTAAACAGGTAACACATTCTGGCATTTTTGCAGAGTTACCATCTGGATCCTTGTCTGATGTTTTGCCTTGTTGCTGGTATTTTGATTAATATGATGTTCCTGCACTGATCAGTGGAGAGACAGCTCATGTATCTTGTGTTCCACGTGACTGCTGCTCCCCCATCCCTGCCTGTGAGCAGTGGGATGTGATTCCTGCATTCTGTTGCCAGAGCAAGCTGTGCTGAGTTTGGAGAAAACTGTAATGAGGGAGCTCAGCAAGTGCTGTGTTATCAGCTGCAGTGGTGGTAAAGACTGTTGGAAGTTATCATCCAAACAGTACTGATTAAAAATGAAAGCCCTTCCTGTTGTTGTACCAGTGATGTTTTCATGGAAACTATGTGGTTTTGAAACATTTGAACTTGCCAGTTTAGATCAAAAGCTCAAGCTTTATACTAAAAGCTTTTAGTTGGGCTTTGTAGGCATCCTTGTAGCACACCACAGGGTGAAAACCTACTAATGTAGCTCTGTGTTGTTCTCTTTGAACTTCCTGCATGTATTAACTGTAGCAAACAATAAATAATTTACAGATAATTGTGAACATGATGAAATTTTAAAAATCATTTGAATATGCTATTTTATACTGGTAGAGTACAATCTGCTGAGAAATGATGTGCAAAGAAATGGTGAATACTTGCTCTTGGTATGAGTTCTTTCAGTGGTGCAGTTGACTCATCTGTAGAGTTCTGAATGTTCCTTGTGCCTCAGAGCACATCAAGTTACTTTTCCTCGGGCTTGTATACTGGTAAAACAGATATAGGGATGGAGAGAATTGCATTTTTTGCATTATCAAAAGGTGACTTATCCGGTTAAGGACAATCTTTGCTTTACTTCATTAAATACTTAATTTCTTGTTGAGCCAATTGTTATTTCTGCTGTTAAAATTTTTATTTGGAGAAGGCTATGAAGAAGGCTTGAAGAAGTGTGAGGAGTTTGTTCTTTTGGCATAGTGAAAACGGGAACATGAGTGGTGATGTGGAATCTGCTGGTCCATAGGCTCTCATTCTGTGTTGCATTTGCAGAAGTAGCAGGCTCAAATTTTTGTATTCCTCTGTGATTTCACTTGTTGCAAGCTGAAATACAACACACTTTAGAAAGATGATTTAATATAGCAAATAATACATGCAATTCTTTCCCAGTTATTAATCATTTATGTATTTATAAAAGTGGCAGATTTGCCCTTGGGTTTTGGTCATAGGTCATTATGATTTGCAATCCAGTATAGATTCTGTTGTGGCTTGATACAGGGGAGAAAAGGAGAGCCTGAGGTATGAATAAATCATTCAGCCCACTGTGGTAATGCACAGCAGTTTGTATCACCACAGTGCTCTGAAAGGCTCGTAGTCTGACTTGTCAGGAGCAGAAAGTTTTAGCCCCGCATGCCTGCATTTTGGTCTCCGAAATGTAGCCATGGTGATTAAATGCCTGAAAGTTCTTTTTAAAGGTAATAAGAGATCTGAAGTTTGGGGTGCCTTTCAGTAGGGGTTCAGCACATACAAATCATCAGTGAAAACCAGGAGCTACTCAACAAACTGGACATTTTCTCTGATCAACTTGACAGAGGCTGTATCTAAAATGTCAAGATTGCCATTGTGTCTACTTTAAAGAAACAAGGGTATGCTTGAAAAACCCCACTATCTTATTTATCAGGTAATAAGGAGATACCAGAAAGTTTTGAGAGTGACATTTATACCTCTATGCTTTCTATTGATACTGCTGAAACTAAGGTGCTCATTGGACTTGCCCAGTGGAATCATTTTTGGAAAGAACCCTGGGTTGTAAACTATATTTCTCATATTTTCTACTTTTTCTAGCAAACTTACATAATTTATTTTACTTAAATTTTTAACAGTAGAACTGCTGTTACAGTATAGCCTACTGAAAAATGTTGTTTTGTACCTTGCAAGATTTTCATCTCAAATTGTCTATTTGTTTAATAGACTGCAACCCCATTAAATTTCCTAACTAGCAAGCCCTTTGGAAAATGGAAGAATGTCAAGATCTGCAAATCTTTTGTTTTATACCTTTCAACTTGATCAGAAGTGCTAATTGCCTGCTGAGACTTTCCAAAATGGGAATAAGCCATGCTGATGCAGCCATGCTGCATCTCTTTGGGCACATTGGTGTCGGGCACTGGAAGTGGGGGCAGAGACTTGGGGGTGGTGCTGCTGGGGACTGCTGGAGCCAGGAATGGAAAGCCAGGAGTGGGAGCAGTGCTGGTAAGAGGAGCAGGAGGCACAAGGCTGCCGGGGCTGTGCTGTCTTCATGGGGATTGCAGTAACGATATTTGCAAAGTGTTTTCCTCTCTCCTATGGCTGGGCTTTGCTTAGGCCAGGTTCTGTGTTAGTTAACCTTTGCAGATTTTCAAAACTCAAGCTATCAATGCCTCCAAATCAGAAACTTAGTGTTTCAGTATTTTTCTGTTCTCTCCGATATTCAGTTCCTGATCTTATTATTTTGTAAAATGCATGGGAAGTATGATTAGTATTAGTTCAAATGCAAAGAAGTAGGTCATGTGCAGACTGTGAAATGTGGATAAAATCCTTTAAATTAAATTGTTTTATTGAAGAAAATTATCTCAGTGCCTCTAAGATGGAAAGGCTGAACATGAAAGAGATGTTTATTGAAAAAAATGTATTGATAGCAGCTTAGTATTGTGCTAATGAAAATTATTTCAGTGTATCCTGCATTGGCCATTAAAATCACAACATTATTTTCATTTACACAGAAAAACTGATACAAAACTTAGACCTGTATCCTGAAATCTTTGAAATTACATCTGCTTTAAAATTAGATAGTTTTTTGTTAATCAGCATCCTATCATTTTATTCCAATTAATCTCTTTTGTTCTAGATCTTGTCCTTTAAAAAGGTGAAAACAAACCATATAAGCAAAATTATCCATTTACTATATCTCAAAGTCTTATCTTGATAACGTCAGAGGTAAACCCTTTATCCTCTTTGATCAGGTCTTTTGGAGTGTGCTCACTTGGTTGTTCAGTGTGCTGTGGGGAAGGCTGATATCCACTGCGCATTAGGCAGTTTAGTTTAGCAGAAGAGGACATTGCTGCTGTTTGATAAATGAGGATCAAAACACATTTACATGAGGGACTGAAATGGTGGTTTTCAAAGGATGATAAAGGAAATAGCAATATATCACTGTGTACAGCTAGTCCTGCATGATAGATTTCGTATCCTGTCGAGTTACGCTGCAGACTTCTTCCAGTGTGCACACATGAAGCCTTGGCTTATCTGTAACTTTTATTTAGGCTTCAGAGACCATACAAAGTAAGAAAAGAAATTCAAACTAAGGCTGGAGCACAAAGGCTCTGGAGCAGATGTCGCATCCCAAAGCCTGCTGTGCTGATCTGCTGCTTGCCCAGGCCTGTTTGTCTCTGAGTGTCATCTCAGACATGAAGCCAGGAAGCCCTAAATTCACCCCCAGCATAGTCCTGACCACCCTACTCAAACAGTCAGGTGCACCAGACCTAATTTGTGTCTCCAGAGTCGGCTCCTAATTTACATGGCTCTTGAATATGTAATTAACAGTGTTGACCTTTAATGGGTACACTTGTCACATTTTTTCCATGTTTAAAATAGCACAGTAAAGCTTACTGAACTTTTTTAATATAATAGGAAGATTAAAAGGTCTGGCCTTGTTATCATTGCTGTGATTCTGTGCAAAAATGTTTTTTTTCAGTGGGCAATAGCAGGACTATGAGATAGAATTCAGTTTTTATCATCTTTCCTGTATCTGGTTCAACAGTGACCTGATTACTGGGCAACCCCCTATTCCACCTATGTGGGACACTGAGATTCTGTTGTCTGTTAAAATGATGTTTGGGGTTACCATTAATAGCATTTTTCAGGGAATTTTAATTTTTTTAATTACAAAATTACAGTCAAGTAGTTTTCATATGTGATGGTGAAATTCTTGGGCAGTTGATTCTAAGAAACATATTATTTCTAAGTTACATTTTTTATTCTACTGAATGATGAAAGCCATTACAATGTCTTTTTAACTATGTTGAATTTAACATAGAAAAATCGTGCTTAAAAACAAAAAATGGGAGAATGAAATAATTAGGTGTATCTTAATTGGAAATTACAGTTACCTGAGTATTTGCTGCCTGTGCTAGCAGGCAGCTTGGTATTAAAATTCTGACTTTTCTGCAGTCTTGATTGAATCAGATGAAACATAGATTTTAAAAGAAATATTAAAGTTTTAGCTGAAGATTAGTTTTGCTAAAAGTAGTTAGCGATAGAGAGATAAGCAAGCCTAGCTGGAATTACTTAATAGTTAGTCAGGAAGCTGGATTTGGGAGGGGAACCATTTGCTTCTAACAGGATATTGATGACCAATTGGTTGTCACTTTATATT
>VYZQ01038817.1:0-20601 GCA_013400655.1 Mystacornis crossleyi
CTGTGAGAAGCTACTGGGAGCTTCTCCCGTGTCTGATAGAGCCAAACTGTGGACAAGCATTATTCGTGGTACTACAGTTTAAAACAAGCAAACAGTAATGATGAAATAGGTACATAAAGTGTCTTGCCTGCAATTCTCTGATCTTCTTCTGCAAATCAGTACCTGAATTTCGGTGTTGTCCAATTTTATTTTGCATCTGGTTAAAATCAAAGTCCTTCCTGTGAAGGAGATGTTCTTTTAATAAAAAGAAAATATGTCCAGTTAAAGCCAAATAATAAATTTTTCACTCATTTTTTTCTCATACTTCCTTAATTTTTCATCTAAATATTGTTTATCATTCTCCAGATCTACTATGGTTTCCTGTGCAAGTTTCAGGTCTCCCTCAAGCTTTCTCTTTGCTCGTTCAAGGTCCATACATGCTTTTCTTTCAAGTTCTAAAGATCCTTCAACCTGCAACATAAACATATATAAACATGACAGATGGAACAACTAAAGAATCTACTCCTTCTTGTGTTGAACATGCTCACATGGTTCACTTGCTGCTCCAGCTTGATCCTAGCTTTGGTGAGGGTATTAACTTTGTCCTCCTCTATTTGCAGGTCATCCAGTGCCTGTTGCTGGGCTTCTTGCAGGGCCTTCTTCTCCTTGGCTAACTTTGCAACAGTCTCATCCAAACCTGTCACTACTTCAGTCAGATTTTTCACCTATTGTAAGGCAAAATACTTAAAGGTCACTAATAATTTTGGCCCTCACATAGGCAATGAACACAGATAATGAACTTGTTATTAGACCCCAAAGGAGCTTAATTATTTGCATTGTATGGTCAAACTCTACAATCTCTCTGCTTATCTATCAACCCTTCAGAAGTCACAAAGCAATGCTGAACTTTAATTTTAATGCATTTTTGTATGCTTATGGGTTGGTTTTCCCGCACAACAGAGGCGCCCAGATTCAATATCAGGCCCATAGATCTCCTTACACAGCAGCGTGTAAGAGTTCAAGTTTACTGAACTTTTACAGCCTGTACATAGACAGAGCAACCGCTACTTAACATTGCAGAAATAAAAAGCACCTTGTTTTCCGTGGCATGCTTTTCCTTTTCAGCCTTGACCAGTGTTAACTCAAGGTCATCAATATCTTTCTTCAGCTCAGAGCATTCATCCTCTAGTTTCCTCTTTCTGGCTGCCAGATCAGCATTCATCTCCACTTCATCCTCCAGCTTTTCCATTACCTCCTTTATTCTTGCTTCCAGCTGGAATTTTAATTTGATCAGCTGGTCACATCTTTCTTCAGCATCAGCCAAATTTTCATTTTCCTTTTTTAGAGAGAACAGAAATGTGTTTCATTGTCACACACTGGCACTGATATTTGCAGAAAGCACCTGTTTATTAAGTGGCTGGAACATGAAATAACAGAACTTCCTTTCAGCCCTTTCCTGAACACTCAGACAAAACTGATGTAAATCTGAAGAGCCAAAAATTATTTAAATTACATACAGTTTGTACTTGCAGCTGTAGGTCCTTTTTCTCTTGCACCAGAGTCACCATTTTTTCTTCCAGTTTGTTCCTCGTGGTTTCTGATTTAGCCAGTTCTTCTTTTGTTCTCTCAAACTCTTCCTTCATCATGGCCAATTCTTTCTCAGTTCCCACACTTTTTAAGAGGGGTTTTAACTTGAAGTACAGCTTCATCCAGGGCCACTGCTTGACTTTCATGAATGCACGGATGTTGTACTGGATGCAGAGGACAGACTCCCTGAAACCAAAGTGATCCATCAGTACTGTGAATAAAGCCCATCTTCGAGCAACTGGACCTGGCAGAAGACACACACCTTTGGTCAAACATTCTTTTCAACTCAAGTCTCTGGAGGTATCCCCTGCACAAAGCCTGGGTCCGTGCGATCAGCTGTCCTAAGCAATCATCTCGCATCTCTTCCAGGACACCCAGCAAACCTGCCTTGAAGAACACCTGCAGCCAAAGAACAGACATAACCCATTGCTGGGCTTACATTTAAATGCAGTGAGTTATTTCTTATCGTATAGCAAAATTAAATATTTACCTTAGTGTGTCCAAATTTGTACTGAGTATGATCTATCTCAATGGAAGACAGCAACTTTTCACAAGCCTTCTTGCTATCAATAAACGTTCCTTCTGGAATGACACTGGCATTCAGAAGGTGGTATCTGATAAAATAAAGAAAAAACTTACCCATCAGTACCATTTTAGTGCACAGGATGCCACAAGAACAGCTGTCAGTTTGAAGATACAGAGGAAGGCTGAGTCTGACTCACACCTCCAGCCTCAAATAGCAAAGCAGTAAGAAAAGCAGCAAATAGCAGCAGGTCAGTTGAGTAGGCTCCAAGGACGCATTACAGCCCGCACTGGACCTGAGAGACTCTGCTCATCTGTGTCACGGTCATTATCACTAGTCTAGGGATCCAGCTCACTGGGTTAGCTGTAAATTCAGAAAATGGATGGATTTTAAGAGTAAGGGGAACTGCTGCAATTAATCTGACTCCTTGTATAACCCATGCACAGCATCTTCCCAGATCCTTGTTCATCCAGCCCTCTTGTGATTAACCTAGTACATATTAAAAACAACAACAAAAAAAAATTTCAGTCTTATTTGAGACCTTCAAACCTCAAGAGTGTCCTGGGTAAACTATTAATCCTCACAGTGGGAAAGGTATACTTCATTTCTATTTTGTTAAAATTCTTTTTCAGGGCCTACCCTTGAGTCTTGCTTTCAGTTCATCTTTTAGAAGACAACTTCCTGCATATTCAGAAATCTTTATGTTTGTACGTTCTCCACACCACAAGCAAATCATGTTAACATTCAATTTCGTAAGTAGAATCATCGATACAGAGAAGGGTTTGGTTTGGAAAGGACCTTAAGGATCATCCAGTCCCACCCCTGCCCTGGGCAGGGACACTTTTCACTATCTCAGGGTGCTCCAAGCCCCATCCAACCTGGCCTTGGACAGTTCCAGGGATGCGGCAGCCCCAGCTTCTCTGGGCACCCTGTGCCGGGGCCTCCCCACTATAGTTAGATTTAAATCTCTCCCTGTACATGACTTCACATTTATCCTGTAGCTCTTTTCTGAACCATATCCATCTTCTCATATTCCTCCTGAACCATGTAACCCAGAATTAGACTTAGTATCCAGCAATGGACTTCCTAATCCTACACTGAGAAATTATTCCGCACCTAATCTTTTCAGATACGCAAATCTGCCTTCCCACATCAATGCCTGGGTTGTTGCCTTCAGTTAGTGCCCAAAATACCATTTCAGCCCTTCTCGGTGTCCTGCTCTCCAGCACAACCCGCACAGAGTTGTAAGGGGGGCGTGATTGCTTTGTTCTTAAAGATTTGACCCTACATTTACCTTTGTTCTAACACAACGAGCAGATAACCCCAGCTGGGTTGCCCTGATTTTAGCAACCCTTTATAAATGTCTTACTTGCACAGCAGTTCCCAAGACAAGATTTTTCGGTTGTGGGGTTTTATCTGTAAAGGAATATACCAATGCTGTAGAAATGTTAGCATGTAGAAATGTTAGCCCAGTAGAAAATGAGAGGGCCATGTGGAACTAACTTGCATTTCCTGTTGACGTCTGTTTTGTTACTGCAGCTCTATTTGCTAGTTAAACTTAGCATTGCATCAAGAAGTAGTATTGGGTTTAACACAATTTCCTCTCTATGAAACCTTTCTAGTTAGGATTATTTAAACCACATTCTCCAAATCTCTACAAGGTAGCAGTTAAATACAGGCTGTGCATAGACCACCCTCTGTATTTTTGCTGAAACATGCTTGTGTCCAGTTTGAGAATTAAAGCAAAGAATATCCAAACATTCAGATTAACAGGAATAAATTAAAAATAGGTTTTGGCATACAATATTGAGGAAGGCATCTGGGTGGGCACTACCCACACAGACCATGCTATTAGATTTGTCTTCTGCTTTCCGTGAGTGTTAAATATTAAAATAGTCTTTTTCTAACAACTATATCATGGACTGGTTTAGCAAGACTCTTCTTTCAAATGAATTGGGCTCCATGCAGACACAAGAATGTTATTACTGACCTTTGTTTGAAATCCCCGTATGATATCTTGTTAGGAAATCCTTTCCTGCAGATCCGAATGCCTTCCAGAACACCATTACATCGCAGCTGGTGCAGAACAAGCTTGTGATCCATCAGGCCTATGACAGAGCAGCATGGGGACATACTGATTGTTCTAGGATTGATCGATTGCTCTTTCTGCACCTTTCTATTCTATGTTTTATGAATTACCTGGGGTCTTTGTTTCATTGGGAATGATGCAACGGACAAAATGAGGATGAGTTGTTCTTAAGTTAGACATCATCTTATTTAGATTTTCCTGTAAAACAGAGATCATTTCTAATCTCTATACAATCTCAGTTCTCAAAGTGATTTGGCTCTGCTGAAAAGTAAAAATTCAGAACCTTCTCTTTACTCCTCTAGTGAATATTCTACAATCCTGTGTAGGTTACTGAAGAACTTCCCTCCTATCTAAAAATGAAAATGTGGCTGTGGAGCCAGGTGTGACAGGACTGCCCTCTCAGCAGTCTCTGCCAGAGAACATACTTACCCGAAAGAGTACAGAGACAGTTTGGAAAGAAGCGCCCTTTTTCTTGGTTCCTGTCTTCTTTCCACCACCTTCAGCTGGAAAATGAGATAACAGTCCAGCTGAGGAAGTGCTGCAGATCCCTTTTACAGTGTTATAATTGTGCATCTAACACACAGCATGAAAAGCACTGGCTCAACACTGACCCATGTCAGGTGAGAGGTACAGTAGGAAACCCCAAACTGGAAACATAATCCTCTGAGCTTACCTTCATCTATGGAAGCAAAACTGGCATAAAGATGGCACAAAACTTTCACAGATGATTTCTGATACAGCGCCACAACAGTTTCATTCAGAGGGTCCTTGTTCTTCTCCAGCCAGCCAGTGATGTTGTAGTCCACTGTTCCAGCGTAGTGCACCAGGGAGAAGTGGGCCTCAGCCTTGCCTTTGCCAGGCTTGGGCTTCTGGAAGCAGCTGCACTTGCCCAGGTGCTGGTCATAGAGCTTGTTCTTGAAAGAGGTGTCAGTTGCCTTGGGGAACATGCACTCCTCTTCCAGGATGGAGAAGATGCCCATGGGCTGAATAGAAAAATGGTGTTTCCAAATAAGATGAATTCAAGAATTCAAGCTATAATAATACAGAGTGAAAGACATGCTAAAATTGAAGTACTCGAGGTATTTTATAGAGAATTACCCTGGGAGGAACAGGTAAGAAAGATTTTTTGTGAACAGCTAGCAAGATACTTAAAAGAACTCATAAGATTTTTATATGCAGTTTTGAACNAATATTTGAGTGTGTTAATAGTGTTAAACTGCCTCTGATAAACTTTTTTCAGAGATGTCATGGCAAGGTCAGCCAGACTGTCCCAGAAGGGTTTTGATAACAGTGTAAAGAGTATACCATGGGTTTCCAGGCTTACAGGAAAGTTGTGCAGTGCAGAACATGGTTGCTGCAGCCTGCATTGGCCGTGTTTTGGGTGGCCCTAATGTCACTAAATATAGATTCTGTGGAGAGAGAGACAGCAGCTTCAAGGCTATGTCTCTTCTCTTACACAGTGGGTGATGGATCTACAAAGGCAGAAGCAGCTTCAGACAGATTTGCCCTGTTCTTGAGGGCAGCACTGGGGTGAGGAAGAGGAAAGGTCAGAGAAGTCAAACAAAATGAAAAAAGCATTTAGAGACAGACAGAAGTCTGAGAGTACTGTGTAAAAGCAAACCTCAAAGATCTCAAAGCCAGCAATGTCTAAGACCCCAATAAAGTTCTGTCTTGGCAGCTTCGTGTCCAGCTGTTGGTTGATGCGAACAACCATCCACAGGAAGAGTTTCTCATAGACAGACTTGGCAATGGCATTCACGGCCTGGTGCACCTGCAGGGTGGTCACAGGCCTGTGTCAGGGCACTGCCAGTGCATCCCCAGAATAAAACACCCCTCAGCATGCCCACGTACACAGCACAGTCAGTGCACTATCAGGCCTTAACGGTCCCGATCATTCTCAGCTGCGACCTGCACCCATTTCTGTTCCTGAGGGAGAGGATTGTCCCTGCTGCTCCTTGACACTCACCTGATCCACTGTTTGGCCCTTCATGACATATTCATTTCCCACTTTCACCCGGGGATAGCACAAAGCTTTCAGCAAGTCTGCTGAGTTCAGGCCCATCAGATATGCTGCTTTGTCAGCCTCTGGAAAACAAAATAATACCTTGAAATACTTCCTTCTTAGCTTGGACACACATAGGGCATTGGAACCAGCCAGAGCTCACTCTGAAACCTGCAACCCAATTGGCTTAACCTCATCCACAAACCTTGACTAACATTCTTATTTACTTTTCTGAACAGCATTGTAGGACTGGTCATCATGATGGAGTGGCTACAGCAGCCCCAAGAAATGTGGTGAAACCCATGAGTACACTGTTGATGGGACAATACAGTTTTTCCCTTCAAGCCACTTCTCCACAATGTCACCTAAGCAGAGCAAGTCTGTATGTGTAACCAGAAACTGGAGAACACCGCAGTAATGTGCCCCAGGCACAGGGTCCTACAGCAGAGTCATCAGGAATGAAGTGGATGCAGAAAGTAGCTCTTCTTGAGGTGGTAAGTTGAAAGTCAAACCTCCTTTTTATGTTTGTCAAGGAACAACTGTGTCTCTCCTGGAAGACTCCCTTCATTTCTAGTGAAAAATGGCATGGAAACAGTTCTCTTCCCAGCTATGAAGGTATTACCTTCTGTGCCATCAGGCTCTGCCTGCTCCTCTCGTGGTTTCTGCTTGAACTTCATGTTCCCATAGTGCAGGATTGCGCCCGTCAACTTGTAAATCGCCATTCTCTCATCGGGGCTGAAGCCCAAAGTGTCAATGGCTGCCTGCACACCAGACAGATCAGCTGGTTTTAACAGTGGTGAGAGTAAAAGTGAGACTGTCTTTCCTTACTACCTGTACTCACATCTGTGGCAACAAGCTCCTCCTGGTCATCGATGCTGGCCACTGAGATCTGGCCTTGGCTGATGAAGGGATAGGCATATGGGTTTGCTGTGACAAGGAGCATGTCTGAAAGGCAAACACAGGAGTGAGAGCCAGAGCCTGGCAGGGCAGATGGAAAAATGGCTCAGCAAGGTTTCACAGGCTCTCCTTCTTTTGGCATTCCAAATTCTGGGGGTTTTTTTAAGAGACCAGAAGGACAGAGTAAAGCCTTTCATCTGCCTTCCCCTGGCTGAGCAGCCCTTCCAGTTTAGTATGTTGTGAACCCAGAGCTGAGCACTCAGCACTGGCAGACACAGAACACAGGCCATCCACAGAAACAGCTTTTAAGAAAGAGGCTTTAAGGCTCGTTTGTGCTTATCCTCATACAGGACACACATTAATCCATCCTGAATGCACTTGCACCCCCTGGGGCTGTGTGCTGGCGCACGTGAGTAATGCATACATGTGTGTTCATCTCCATCTAACCGAGGCCAAAATTCCCTAGTAATTTTCAGTCCTGAATCCTATGGCAGAGTAAGAGGAGAGGGGCAGGGGTGCAGCTGTGTAGGGGGCTGTGTGCAGAAGAGAAAACCCTCCCTATACCGAGGGTAAATGTGTCTGTCCTTGTACAGACACACAGTCCCCGGCACACTGCAATCTCCCTGGGGAGGGAAGAGTGAGGTGGTAAATGGTCAGAGGGCACAGAACAGGAGGATGGGAGCAGGAGCTCCACCTTGGGAAATGTTCTGTGGATAGCTGGGAGGGCTGGGCTGAGTGGACAGAGGATGAGTGCAGTAGCTGAGTGTGTGGCTGAAGGGAGACATGTGGGGCATGGGTAGGGAATGCCAGGGCAGTGGAAAGGGGGAAAATGTCAGAGGAGCTATACTGGAAACAGGAAATAACTTTTGCCCCTATGATGAAAGGTCAGATAAATGGTTTGGAGATCAGGGTACCTGGCCATCCTGCACCCAGAACTACTTACCTTTCTATTGAAGATTATTCACAGGATCTGGCCCGTCTAAGTTGGAATTTCCACACCATCGAGAATAGCAAGGTGTGAGGCAGAGTACATTGGCCACCCCTGCACCTCACGTGCACATAGTTTGTATTAGAGCTTACCCAGGGAGGATAAATGGAGATGGAGTAAAGCCCTAGTGTGACTCTGTTATGCAGAGACACAAGTAGAGCTTGGGGAACCCGGGCAGGGTCGATGCTGCAACGCTGAGGATGTAAATCCGCACGTGATCCCTGCTCTGCACAGACTGAGGCACTGCCAGAAGGGCACCTGGGGGCATGTGACACAGGGCACTGTGCCCTGGTGCCACTGGACCCTCTGTCTCTGAGCTGGCACATCGAGGGAAGTGTTTCCCACACTGACTTTACTCAATGTCACCAGGTGAGGGCTGTCCTTACCAAGCAGTTCAGGCTTCTTATTGGAGAGGATCTGGTAGTAGATGTGGTAGCTTCTCTCAGCTTTCAGCTGGAAAGTGACCCTTGATTTTTCCAGCAAGTCTGTAACATGTATGCACACAGACATTTTTCAGGTTCTCTACTTTCCAGCGAAGCTGTCAGCCCCCCTCAGTTACTCACAGGTCTCAATGTCACCGGAGGCCAGTTTTCCAGAGGTTCCAAAATGGATACGAATGAATTTACCCTGACAAGCGGACAAAAGGTCGCGGTCAGTGCAGCAATCTCAGAGTGTTTTTACCTCTTCAGTCTTAGCGACAGCATCACCAAATCAGTCTGAATTAGCTTCCATATACAAAGATAGATAAAAGGGAACATTTTGCTGCAGCAATGTAAGCATGAAACAGCTGCTAACACATCAGCATCTCATAAACCAAGAAATTGGTCAGCAAGAACATTTTTCCCAGCCAAGGGGCTCGCAGTCACAACTAACAAGCAGGCAAAGAGCATTAGAAACACAGGAAGGCAGAGAGACAGACACAAGATGACTCACAAAGCGCGAGGAGTTGTCGTTTCTCACGGTCTTGGCATTCCCAAAGGCCTCCAGCAGTGGGTTGGCGCTGAGGATTTGATCCTTGAGCGTACCCTGCAGGAATAATTGAATAATTACTGGAAAACACCATGAGCTATATGGTAGGAAGAAGTGGCTCTATGGCATGATTACATGTGCAGCCATGTGCCCTTCATTTCAGCTGTACAGTGCTACTGCAGCACCTTCTCGACTCCAGCACCAAGAACCAGCACTGGGGGTAAACACTAAATAACTTGTTTTCCTCTTACTCAGAATTTCTCCCACAGTTGGAGCTCTCAGGTGTCAGCTACAGAGACAGATTGATCCATATTAAGAAACAAGCCTCTGATTCTTCCTGGGCACCAATCCTGCAGACCTGGTTTCAGTCCAGGTAAAACTACACCTGGGCAGCATCAGTGGCAGCTCTGGTGGCTTGTATTTGTTGTGGTCCTAACTGCATAGCAGCCCCTGGTCCTACTGCCTTTCAAAGAGTGGCTGAACCTAATAAAAGGTATTTTGAGTTAAGTGTGCATCACCAGTGCTGTCCACAGCCACAAGGGGATAACCTTCTGAGCTGCCCTTCACTAAGCCCTTCCTCCTCACACCTTCATCTGGGACTCCTTCTTGGTGGCCGGGTCCCTGCTGGCTGCAATTGTGGCGTAGTACTGGATGACACACTTCGTGTTCACCGTCTTCCCAGCACCGGATTCTCCGCTGCAGAAAGAAAGCGCAGAGTGAAGAATAATATGCCCAGTTTTTGTTGGAGACCAAGTCCAAAGTGGCAGATGCACTTACGTGATCAGGATAGACTGGTTTTCACGATCTGTCAAAGGGAAAAATACCTGCAGTCAGAGAAGCTGTAGGGAAAGTGCTGGTTCTCAGGTTACTGTGACCTGCTGTCCATCAGGGGGAATGAAACAAAATCTCTGCAGGCGAAACTGAAAAGGTGCACGGTCTACTCTCCTTCTCTCTTTCCCTCCCCATATTCCACTTTTTGTCTTCTCATCTCCTCCTGTGTTCCATCCTGCACTTGTTTTTGCTTCTGTCTTTACCATTCTTTATTACATTTACTATAGGACAGGACTTTGTTCAAATTAAAACCATGTATTTTGGTGACAGTACTTCTGCCAGCTCTGTTCTGGATCTGCCTGCTGTTGCTTGAAGCCACGTGCAGGTGTGCTGCCTGGGGACTTCCCAGGTATTGTGTCCTGTCCAAGCGCAACTGCCCTTTGCAGAGGTCCCTGTTATGCTGCTTAGCTTAGTACTTAGACCAGAAATACACATAATGTGCAACACAACAGCACAGTGCTTCAAAAATAAAGAAAATACTTCAGGAGATGGGGAAAACTGTCTGGAGTTGGTTTTGCATCAGTTAGGGTTGATAATTAAGACCAAGCAGATAATCTGCAGTACTACACAGACCAAGCACTCTGCAATAGATGGCAAAGGTGACTGAGCCACGGCAGTATGGAATGGCACTTGGCACAAGCAGTGCTTCTGACACACTTTTTTACTCCAAGTCTGGTCAAAATAGAAAAGCTCACCAGTCAGCATGAACTGATAGGCATTGTCAGAGATGGAGAAGATGTGTGGAGGGGCCTCCTGGCGCTTCTTGCCTCGGTAGGCCAACACCACCTCCAGGTTGTACACCGGCAGCCACTTGTAGGGGTTGACGGTGACGCAGAAGAGACCCGAGTAGGTCTGCAGGAAAAAAAATAGAGGTGTCACTGAAGCCCAGCTCCTGCAGCTCTATTTTCTCCTTTGCCAGAAGAAGGAACTTACATAGATCATCCAGGATCTGTAGCGGTCCTTGAGGTTGTAGAGGACAGCAGGTTCATGCAGGTGGGTCAGCATGGCCACATCCTCAACTCTGTCAAACTTAGGTGGGTTCATGGCATACACATCATCAGGTTTGACAGCAACTGTCTATAATTCAGAAAGAAAGAGTGAACCTTGATTCAGCAACCCTTGACAGTCCTTCCACAACCACAGAGAAGTAATAACATCTCTAAGGCTGCTCTAATTCATATTTTTCTTTCTGTTTGACTGTGCTAAACAAGATATGGCTATTTCAGGGTAACCATTGCAGCCAGCCAGGAACTCTACAACACTGGTACATGGACAGGATGTAAATTTACTGGAATTGCTGTGACCACACAGACCTGATCTGTGCTGGACCAGATCTTTCAACACATTATCGCTGCTTATGAACTTTAGGTCTCTGCTGCTCATGGCTGTAAAAGCCTGGGGTACATCTGCTGGCCAGCCAACCTCCCAGCCTCCAGGGCTCCCATGACAGCATTTGAGAGCCGGGACACAAACAGCACAAAACTCATCAACAGCAAACCCATCCTTCGGACAGACTTGTTCCACTCCTGCCTGTGGCCATTCCCAATTAATGAAAGGGAAAAAGTCTGGTCTCTACCAAACAGCACCGTCTGCTGGGCTCACGCCGTGGGGGACCACCCTGTCACACAGCCAGAGCCCGTGGAGGTGGCAGATGCTCATAGCTGGCAGCAGCTTAACTCAGCCACTGCTTTCTAAAAGCCTTGTAGCACCTACTGCCAAGATGTTGGTCATGGTGGTTCTTTGAACTGCTGCAGTTACTCTTACAAAAGTTATCAGGACATGAGCTGCTAAGACATTTCAGCGTTTTGTAAGATTAGCACCTTGGAGGCTCCTCTGGGAAAATGCAGCCAGTGACACTGACAATTTCACATGCAAAGGCGACTTTCAAAGTATCTGTCTGCTCAGCTACCAGTAACGGAAGGAATTTATGAGTGGATATGACAGCGTTAGCTGAGAAAGTGTTAAAAACTAAGTTAAGACTGGCAAGGCTACGATCCAACCTGATTTAGGGCATTGCCTGATTTTTAAAGCCCAAACCAAGAATAATTATCCAATGAATACTTTTATCCCACCATCCAGAGCTATACTTTGCTGTGGAGGCTGTGCTGGTCTCAGTGTGAGGACAGGGGGGAGGGCCTGTGCTAGCCTAGTGTTTTCCATGTTCGTCCCCAGCAGATGCCCTGGGTCCCTCAGCAGGGCTGGGAGAAGGGCCAGAAGGAATGCACTTACTCTGCCATCCTCTGTCTCGACAGTTATCTTCCCATCCTGTGCAGCCTTAATCTTCCCCTTGGTGTACTCCAACTCGGGGTCAGCCACAAAGCAGTAGGTCTTGGCATCAAACGGCTGGTTCTGGGCTTCTATTCTCTCCTTCTCGGATTTGCGCAGGTATGGTGCGGCCTCACCAAAAATCTCCATGCCAGTGTCTCTGCTCACGGCTCTGAAAGACAGACCCTGCTGGGCTGGTCCCCTGTGTGGTGCTCAGGGCAGAGTGGAGCCGAACATTCACCAGCCCTCCCCAGCTGGCTGCTCCGAGCTCACCCCTCCCAGCTCTCAGGTGTGTGCGGCAAGGTCCTGAGGGAGATATTTGCTTTCCCAAGCTGGAAGGTACAAAGGCAATGAAGAAGAGCTACTACCCTTCATGGCCCCAAGGAAAGGAGAGCCATGTCCAAAGGAGGAAGATGGCTCCCTCTGAAGGATTCATGTAGCCCTTAGAAACTGAGTGAAGCCCTGAAGATGATTTTTCTTCTGGTTTTTAATTTATGACTTTCCACACTCTCTATTAACATGGAACTTGTCCTAGGCCTCTGGTGAGCAGCCACAGTGGGCAGGAATGGACATGTCCTGTGGCTTGTGAAAGGAGCTCATGCAGGGGCAAAACCAGGGACCTACCCACAATGAGCACAGGAGAAAAGCCAGCTCATGCCAGCCTGGGCAAGCTCTTAGTACTCATGCCTCAAATCCTCACCTGAACAATCAGTCAACACAAAGCAGGAAGGAACCGGCTGACATCTCGGATCTCTGAAAGAGAAACAGTCAAAGGTCAGACTTCAGCTAAGCTACAGCCTCTCCAAAGGCCCAGCACCTCTCACTGCAACTGTGCCCAGTGAGGGCCAGCAAAGTTCACTGAGAACCACTCCTTCCCTGCCCAAGGAATGGCCCAGAGGGGAATCTACAGCAGAATTCCCACCACGACGCTACAGCCTTGCAAGGCTCCAAGCATGGGGAACAGGACCTGTGGTAGGAGCCCTCTGTCCCTCTGCAGGTCAGTCACAGCATGGCCATGAGCATGGCCAGGACATCAGGAGCCACCAACAAGGGCTTTTTCCTGACAGCTTTTATAGGCTCAGCTTAGTTCCCTTGGTTCCACCCCTTCCCTATATTTGGAAGGAAGGGATCGACACTCCCGCCTGCTCACCAATTCATGTTCATTTTTTTCCATATACAGTGTTTAAAGAAAGGACCTGCTCTTTTCTCCCAATTTTAGTAACTCTGGGATCTATCTGTGCTTTGTAGACTTTTCTTTGGTGGGAATTTCCTTTACTGGGAACATGCTCTCCTGCCAGCTACAACCACAGCCAGCACTTCACTCTCACCAACATGTCAAGAAAATGATAGCACAGAAGGGACCTGCTTCACTGCTCTTGCTCATGGGTTTCCAGGGCAGAGCTGCGCAGTGGTGAAGGAACCCAAATCAGCGCTGTATGGGGTGAAGAGCAAGGCCACAGGAAGGAAAAAAAGGATGAGGATTCATGTAGGATCAGTTACGGCAGTTCTTGTGGCTTTCCACCACTGCATGGGTCAGGGAGAACAGGATGAGAGGCCATGACTGAAATATGATGTGACAAACGATGGCAAAATAGAGACTAATCAGAAAGAACAACACCCAAATCTGGCCAGGGGTGGACAGTTCATGAATGTCAAATCATGAATACACTACACGTTTAGCTTCAAATACAATTTCAGCTGCCCACGATGTTCACTGCCCTTGCTGCCAAAAGGAGCTGCAGAAGCCCCATCACACCATGCTGAGCAGGTTCTTAGACATGTGTGACTGCAATTCCCACATGAGAAGGATACTGGGTAAGTGGGCTTTGAACCGAGGTCTCCCAGTCCCAAACATGCTGTTTGGTTGGTACAGAGCAGCCAGGCAATGGCTGGCGGGGCAGCAGTTGGCAGGAGCAGTGGGAGCCTTCATGCACAAGTGGAGTGAGCTCCCGGTGCAGGAGAGGGTCTCCTCCATCCCAAGCCATTCTGGCTGTTGTGGTCATCTGTCACTGTTCAGTGACCCCTGTCTGCTCTCTGTACTGCATGGATGCTCACCCAAGGCTGCAGGACCAGCCTTCCCTCAGCAGAATGAAGCAAACAGGACTTGTGTGAAGCCAGAAGCCCCCTCCACCTCTCCCCAAATAGCTCCTGCCACCTCCCGCAGCACCACTCTGAGCTGGAGCACCCCGGGACACCTGCAGCTGCTGCTGCAGCAGAGGGGATGTCACCCTGTCTTTCGGACACAGTGGCTGACCCTGTTTGTGTTGGCCTGACGAGAGCTGACCCTGTGGGCTTGCAGAAGAGTCACTGTCACTAGTGTTTTGAAAAACATGTTTCATGTTGCCCTTAATTTCATTTAAGGTCACTAAAAATGGACACCACAGCCACATATCTCATGAACCATGAATTCCTAGAATCCCCCTAAGCCCGGAGGATGAGGGGAAAGCTTATTTTAGCAGGCATCCCTTGTGATCGGCCCTTTGAACTCAGCACAGTGGATGTACTGAGAGCAAAAAGCTGAAGCACACCAAACCAGTGAGCAGTTTGAGGCTTTGTCCTGATGCCAAACTGCCACTGTAATTCAGACAGGACATTTCCTGCTCTCAGGCATGCTCAAGGCAAGAGGGTTGGACCTCACCCACACAATCATTGAGGTTGGAAAAGACCTCCAAGTCTAACCTGTGCCCCATCTTCACCTTGTCACCCAGCACTGAGTCCCATGTCCAGGCCTTCCTTGGACACCTCCAGGGATGGGACTCTACTGCCTCTCTGGGCAGTCTGTTCCAGTATTTGACCACCCTCCCCAGTGAAGAATTTCCTCTTGATGTCCAACCTGAACAGCTTGAGGCCGTTTTGTCTTGTCCTGTCCCTGTTCCCTGGGAGCAGAGCCCAACCCCCCTCCACTGCATCCTCATGTCAGGAGTTCTGGAGAGCCAGAGGGTCCTCCCTGAGCCTCCTCTTCTCCAGGCTGAGCCCCTTTCCCAGCTCACTCAGCCACTAGCAGTGCTGTGGACCCTCCCCCAGCTCCATCACCTTCTCTGGACACACTTCAGCTCCTCAATGTTTTTATTGTCTTGGGGGGCCCAGAACTGGACAGAGCACTCAAGGTGCCTCAGCAGTGCCCAGCACAGGGGGAGGGTCACTCTCCTGGTCCTGCTGACCACACCATGGCTGGTACAGACCCAGATGTCGTGGCCTTCTTGGCCACACTGCTGGCAAAGTCCCCACACCCAGCTGTGCAAGCAGAACAGAGAACCCTCAGGCAGTGAGAGCCACTCTCCCAGTGTTCTCTTGCTGGCCCAGGTGCCCAGGTGGGAGCAGAGGGCAGAAAAACAAGTGGCACCAAGCAATGACCCACGGCAGCTGCAGGTACATCTATTGCTCTGTGCTGCCAACATCACTGCAGACACAGAGCTGTCCTGAGGTGAAGGTCACGAGGGTGCTGTCACCACGAGCCACATTGCCTTGCAAGGCTCTCTCATCCCACCCTGGTGCTGCCAGGGAGCTTTTACTGCTGCCCTTCATTCAGAAAAGGGCACACTCATAGCTCAATATACCCCCGCAAATTAAAGGTGGATTTACTGGTTGGTGTCTATCTATTTTTGCACAAAGAACTTCGGGAAAACAAGGAGGTTTTGTAAGCTGCAGCTGAGTAAGTTCCCTGGCACGCTGAAGGAACCTGCTTTATTAAACTAGTAATACACAGCTTAAAACATGAAATGAGCTGGCTCTTGCACAGAGACAGGTGCAATCATTCCTGCCCAGGTCTCCCCAGCACAAATCTTCACACCCAGCAACATGTACAACTAAAAGTCAGGGGCTAGACACTCCACCACCAGCATAGCTTCCTTTAAAAAAACATCAGTTTCCATTTGAACCAAACCAACCTTTAAAATTCTCTTCTGGAGGCAAATAGCTTTTTCCTTTTCCTTTTAGGCCACCAAGCCTAGGAGCAGTCCAGTAAAAGTGAGCTGCTCGCCAGTTCATGTCTAAAGTAAGGACTGTGGCCATTGCCCCTGCAGCACAGACCAGCGTATCTGCTTCACTGAGGACAGACTTGCTACCCCAAGGCTGGGGAGCTCCTGAGCAGCCCCAGCACACAGCCACAGCTCCTGGATGCTCCAGGTGAGTACACTGCTTCAGCAGGAGGGGCTGGAAAGCCTTGGTTGCTACCAGCAACCTCAGTGCATTGGGACAGGCGGTTCCCAGCTCTGTTTGACTCCTCAGCAGTCCATGCATTGCTTGTTTTACCTGACTGAAAACACATACTGATTTGCAGAGAGGTGGTGAAGAGCCCAACTCAATGCTCAGCCTCCAGCTCCATCCTGCAGTTCACTGAAGACCACATTTGAGAACTTTCATTCATCCCAGATGCTGGCTGTGGGCCGATGGGAGTACATCTTCGGAATGCTGGGTCGGTGCTGGGACCATGCCAGTCTGACCAAATGAGAAAAAGCTCAGAAAATGTAGGTATCTTCAAAGGAGAAGGGGAGAAAGAGCAACAGTATCTCCAACCACACATGACCTTGACCCAAGCTGGGGATGAGGAAGACTTGCTTTCTTCCTCAGGCTGTGAACAAAGATGAAGTAGCTCTGGGTGGCTGCAGGAGGATGCTGAGTTTCAGAGAGGTCACGTCATCACTGAAGCTTAGTGCCACTGTCTGCAGTTTCTGAAGGGCTCCCATGACAGCAGCTTTACTGCCCCACAGCCTGCAGCGCTCTGCAGGGCTGGCCAGCAATGATGCTCAGTCTGTCATTGCCAGAATGTCACCAAGCAGGGCTGGCTGTGGCATTTATTCTCAGCACTAAGGAGCCTGAGCCCTGAGACTGCCCCAGCTGAACCCCTGTGTCAGCAGCACAACACTGCTCAGCCCAGGGGAGGAGGTCAGGGAATAGCAACAGAGCTGGGAAGAGCCTGGAGGGATGTAGGGCGTGGGAGCCAGAGCAGAACAGATGTGAACAGAGAGCAACAGCCACATGGCTGGGTATCAGCTTAAGATGCACCCCTCCATCTTCCAGGCACCCCACTGTTGCCCCCAACTCTGTCCCATCCCTCAGCCTCACTCTTCGGTGTTTGGGTGCCCTCTGCACAACCTGCTCTGACCTGTACCTGCAGCAGACCCCTTGCCACCTTCTTCTACCCCCAATATCCAGGAACAGGGACCTGAGACACAAAGGCAGTTTCCAATCCCAGGGCCACTGAAACAGGCACTGCGACAGGCAGAGCAGAGCTGTCCTGAGCACTGCAACCTCTTTCCTTCCCTCTTCACTGTCACTGCAGCTGGCCCGAGTCAAACTGGCTGGTTTGTGCTTTGGCGTGGCTTCAAAGTGCTCCTGAGGTTGTTTTTGTCTCAAAGAAGGTGCTGGTACAAATCTGCACCAAGCCAAGCGTGTCTGCTGACAGCTGGGCCCACAACTGTGGAGCACCCGCAGGCCCAGGCCAGCACATTCCCTTCCCCTCCCTGACCAGCTCTGCCTCCTCCCAGTGAGTGCTTAGCACAACCCTTGGGCCTCCTAAATACACAGGGAACACATCTGAGCTCCCTGTTGTCACTGAACAGGGCAGGGAAATCCTAACAATATTTTTGGTTTTTTAATAAACAAACAAAACTCCAAACAAAGGAAAAAACAAATGTCAAAGAACAAAAACAAAACCCCCAAAATAACCACAGCAGAAATAAAACCCCTCACTTCCAAAGAATGTCTCCGTCCTGGAAAGGCCAAGGAAAAAGTGATGGGCACGGTCAATTTGAGAGGCTGAAAGAAGCAGGACATCAGTTCCTCCCCCCGCCATGAGGCAAGGGACATGTCCCTCCATCCGAAATCTCTCTGGGGCTTTGCCACACTCCACCCAGTCTGCCATAAGCTTCCTGGGTCAGCTGGCTCTGCCTTTCAGAGCATAGAAAAACAAGGTAAAGGACAAGACACTGCTGCCAAAACGTTTGGGAGAAGACAGGAATGCTGTATTTGTCTCTGTAGTTCGAGTCAGCTGCAAATGGACTTTAGAGACATCAGTGTAGCAGGTGACTCTTCCCAGGCTGCAGCTCATGAGCTGATTTTGCAAAGCCTCGGGACAGAGGTTTGCCTTGTCCAAATTCTGCTTTAACTTGGCTCAGCCATAACACCAATTCTTTCTTCTGAGCAGCTGCTTCTGACTAATTTGTTTTATTTTTACTTATCATTGCTTCATACAGTCATGGTTTTCCAGACTGTCCTCTGTGCAGAAAAGGTACGTGGCTCTAACACAGTGCAGCAAAATTTAAAATACAGGCCTCATGTGACAGCAGAGACCTTGAGAAGGGGAGACAAAGGCTGCTGTGCAGAGCACAGCCACAGGATGGTAAGAGATGGGGCAGACTTGGCTCTGAAGACTCCACAAACACAAACAAATCACAAGGGATCAAATAAATACAGACCTGAAGGTGAAACCCATGAAAGACAGCAAGTACCCAATATATGTCAAAATGCATGAGATGTCACTGCTCTGAAACAGGTGAAGTTTACTGTTTTTCACAATTTTGGAAAGACAGAAATCTTCCATAGGATTTGCACCTTCCCTTGGATGGGAACATTCTCTTCCAACCGCCATGCTTAGGAAAACACCAGTGATAGCTGCAGGAACACTTGTGTTCAGTCTAAGACTCTCTGGAACTCACACCAAGAACTGCTCTGGTTTGTCTCCCGTGGGCCATTCTCTGAGGTTCAATTAAAAAGGCACATTCAGCTGATGTGCATGACTAGAAATAAATACCGCTTTCTAAAAAAAACAAAACGAAAAGCAGAGCAAGAATATGAAGCTTGACCGGTATACAAAGTTCTGATGATATTCTAGTCAAACCTGACTAAGGAAAGAAAAATATATGTTGCCTATACAAATCAATCTTTATTTTCAAATGCTGCACTGCATAAAATGTATCTGATTGCTAGCCTTGTGCATGGACACAGCCCCCTCCACCCTCCCCACTTCCCCGCTCAGCACAGCACAAGCAGAGCAACTACACACACCATCATTTACACCAGAAGAAAAACCTGTTTGCAACCCAGTTCTCTTTTCCTTATAAGTGAACAGTGTTCACCTGGAAAAATCACCAGAAAAATAAATTTCATTTCTACACTCAGATGAAATGATCAGGCTCGCTACAGGGCTGGTCCCATGCGTGGAAGCTGCCAGTGCTTTCGGTACTCTCCACTTTCTTAATCTGGACAAAGAGGCACTCTCAAGGCTCCCCTGCCTATAATAGTGCAACTGCCTCTCCCAGAAGGCAAAACAGTGCAGAGAAACCAGAGGGCCGAGCTCCTCTGAGAACCCCATGGCCCCATGGCTTTGCATCAAGTAATCTTCCTGCAGTGACTGTTGTCCTGGCTGTTGTCTTGTCAGACCAGCAATATTTTACCAGCAACACACATGTTCTTCCCAAGTGAAAAGTGCTTTCCATTCTTTGCTCCCAACAATGTTTCAGAGAAGTCCCAAATTTCATTCTGTACCCAAGATCTTGTTGGAAATAATATCCATGGGGAAGGCTCTGTAGAGATTTTTGGTAATGGGAGTTTGCAGAAACCTTTCTTTGTTATTTGGAAGAAAGAAGGCCTGCATGACAGGATGGTGAGTGCTTCTGCTTTATGTCCAATCACAGCCAAACCCACAGGTGACATTCACAGCAATCTTTGAAGACCTTGTGTTTTAGGACCTGTATTTTCTCATGTGTGCAGCAATAGAAGCCGAAATCTCAGCGCTCCTCTTATTCTGGCCATAGTAGTCCACAAAGTCACCATCAGGACCGAGGAGGTACATAATTATTGTGTGATCCACCTGCAGGAGAGCACAGCATGGCTTGGTAAGAGAGACCACAAAATCACAGAACACCAGCTCAGAAGGGAAATGTGGGATAGCGAACAGGACCAGCAGTGGGATACAGGGAAATGTGGGACAGGGGCGGGACCAGCAGTGGGATACAGGGAAATGTGGGACAGGGGCGGGACCAGCAGTGGGATACAGGGAAATGCGAGACGGGGGCGGGACCAGCAGCGGGATACAGGGAAATGCGGGGCAGGGGCGCCCACTGCCGGCACACTGAAGCAGCCTCACCCAGGCACATCCCGGATATTCCAATTGGATTTATATCAAAAGTAACTCCACTGCACTCTTATTTCAATGCTGCTACAAGTACTGTCTGCACCTAACCATGACAACATCTTTCTCAGCAAAGACACGAAATTCTGGCGATGGAAGCCATGATTGCTCAGGACTGAAATACAGCCGTGCTCTGAGCTCAGCTGCATTTGAAATGAGAAATCACAGCGACACTTCCAGGACCGCATTCTAAAAGGATGAATTAAATTTAATGGCATTTACATCACTGAACTAATGGTTATCAAAATTTTAATTGGTGGCTTTAATTCAGATAATTTACTTTTGAACTGTTTTTCATTTCCTCTGATGCCCTCAGTTCTTGTAAAGGAAAAAAAAAAGT
>VYZQ01038822.1:0-16838 GCA_013400655.1 Mystacornis crossleyi
CCCTGTGCCATGGCCTCCCCACCTGCACAGCAAACCTACAGCAGGAGGACCCTTCAGCCCTGCAGCAGGGCCATGTCTCCCACCTTCCCAGAGTGTCCCGAGCTCATGTGAGCACTTTCTGCCCTCAGATGGGAGATGTCCAACTCCACAACAGGACTGCTCCTATCCTGGGAAGGTCCATTTCATGGAGCACTCCCTACCCTAATGCTCCTCACTGCTCTCTCCATCACTCAGAAAATGCTGCTGAGATACAAAAGTGCTTTTAGACATCAGAGCTCTGCCTGCAAGTGTCACATATTAATTAGTCACTGCTTGTCTGCCTTCCTCAGGTGCCTGCGGAGGACACTGTCACCCAATCCCTCCCAGAGACAGAGTCTGGCAGTGTGGATGGTGTGGGTGGCAGTCCCCAGTCTCCTCACAGCCATCCACAGACTCTGGGGCTCTGAGCTTTGCTCCAGGCTGGTCATAAAGAACAGGAGGAACAGGAGGAGCAGGTCAGCAGCACCTGCCAAGCTTTGGATCCCAATCACTGCAGTGATTGATCCTGGACTGTGACAAACAAATCAATAAATTCAAATTGAATGACAAAGCCATGAGAAAAAGCAGGGTGTCAGGCAGGGCCAGCGCCTCCTCCCACAGGCACGGGGCAGGTTAATGGAGGTTCCCATTCCTGAGCCCTTTGGCAAGGACATTGCCCCCAGCTGGCACTACCCTTCAGAAAGAAAGGACAAGCCAAATCCAGTGCACAGGGGCTGCAGGACAGTGATGGCATGTGTAGGAGGGGGGTGCTCAAAGCACAGAGCTGGAGAGTGATCACCCTCTTTCCCATTCCATCTCATCCACGGTAAACATGCAGATTCTTAAAAAACTTCTTAAATGAGAAAATGACACTTTATTGCTTCACCTGGACTATCTTTAGGTTAAGGATTTGTTTTTCTTGTCACTTCTGTACAAAAATGTTTGTACTCAGTGCTGACTGATCTCATTTTCCTCTTCTAGCACTAAGCCCCCCAGCAGCACTGACCAGACAGATACTGGTGATGTCTAACTTCCCAATCTGCTCTGTGGCCAAGGTTATATTTGCCCCTGCTGATTTCCAGTTTGAGGAGATCCTGAGCCTTTCAGGACCACTGGGAAGTAGTTGGCCTTGTCCGCAAAGCCCCAGCTCTAGGTCAGTTTCCCAGCCAGGCAGGACCATGATGATCCAGAAGCCTCTAGCCCTGTGGGTGACCCCTTTGTGGGGCAGTCTGGACCACTCTTGTGCCCAACCCCATGAAAAAAGAAGTGTCCGTTTGAACAGTCTGCTGCCTGTGGCTGTGGCTCCCAGAGCCAGGTCTACTGAACAGGTCAAAAACCTTGGCCCCTCCACCTCCCCTACACATTCCTCCCACTCCTTCCTTGGCTCCAGCCAAGCTTCACCTCAACCTCCAGCATCTCTGTCAACTGTCAGTCCCACTTGTGCCCTCCTGCACTGTCCCCCTTTCTCACTCCTGCTCCTCATATCTCTTGTAATTCTGGAGCTGCATTTAGACAATTCCATGTCCACAATTATCCTGGCCAGGCAGGTCACAGGTGCACTACCAGCACTACCAAGACCTGTTGAGACCGTGGCACACCCATCTGCTATACAACCTGCTCTCCCAGGTGGTTGCTCAGCCACTCTTGGGCTGGAGGCAGGTTTTTTTCCCAGTTCAGGAGCCCCTAAAGCACATTGTCCATTCTCCCCCAGGTGTAACCTCCCTGCTGACTGCAGTCATTTGTGTGTACACACACAGGCACCTCACGGCCTGAACCTGCCTTTGCCAGCCCACTTTTTCACTTGCTTCTCCCCGTTTCAAGAACAAGGACAGGAATTTGCTTCCAGACCTAAGGGCAGTGCAGGCTACACCTCACCTGAAGGTGCAAAGCCCAAGCCATGGATGCATCACCCTGCTGTACCGTGGGTCTCCTGCACCCCCTCGGCACCCTGTGAATAATTCATCACATGCCCCAGCCCTCCTTTCTTTCTGTTCTTGAATTAGCCATGAGCAGATTGTGGCTTTCTCGAATGAATTTGTTACTTGGAATCGTTCCTGTGAACACTTCCGAGGCTGTGGCTCATTTGCAAGCAGTAAACAGCTACAATGCATTGTCCTTTGCCAGCCCCACCAGGCTTCAGCTCCGGGGCTGTTGTGGAAGGACTTCTTGCCTTCCCACCCATAGGATGTTGTCACAGGAAGCTGCTCCTGCTCCTGCTCCTGCCCCTTAGGCTCAGGGCTGTGTGGGGACTTACCAACACTGGGCTTTCAACTGGAGGATCACCGGCAGCACAAAACTGCTAATGAGCCTCTGAACACCACACCAGCTCCACAAGCCTTCTTAGCCCTCTCCCAGGCAAGCTCATTCAAGGAAGGAGAATTTATAGACAAGTAACGAGGTGCCAGTGCATCCTTCAGGATCCAGAGCTGTGGGAGACAGTGTCCAGTGTTGCTGTTTGGTGGAGCCTCGCCTGGGATGTGCCTAAACCCAGCAGATGTTTGAAGAGATCTCAAGTAGGCTCATGGCTGGTGAAGAGGGGCTTTGCTTTTCCTTCTCTGTGTATCAACTGCACCCTTTGCAAAAGTTTGGGGGAAGGGAACATCCACTTGCTCATCTGCATTGCTCATCTTGTTCATGTTGCTCATGTGTCCAGAGAAGGAAATGGAGCTGGGAAGGGGCTGGAATCCCAGGGGCGGCTGTGGGAGCTGGGAAAGGGGCTCAGCCTCGAGAAAAGGAGGCTCAGGGGGGATCTTGTGGCTCTGCACAACTACCTGACAGGAGGGGGCAGCCGAGGGGGGTTGGGCTCTGCTCCCAGGGAACAGGGACAGGAGGGGAGGGAATGGCCTCGAGCTGTGCCAGGGATTAGATTGTGTTAGACTGGATATTGGAAAAATTGCTCCACTAAAAGCGTGGTCAGGCACTGGCACAGGTGCCCATGGCAGTGGTGGAGTGCCCATCCCAGGAGCGATTTACAAGACATAGAGATGTGGTACTTGGGGACATGGGTCAGTGGTGCTGGGTTAATGGTCGGACTCAGTGGTTGATCTTAAAGGGCTTTTCCCACCTTAAGGATTGTATAATTCCATGATTCCATGTCTGTTCTCAAGCAGGCTTTGCTGCTTGCCCTTGGGGCCCTTGCAGTGGTGTTCTCCAGGGCTACAGGGAGGCTCCCAGCCGTGCAGGCTGGGTCAGCACTCCCTGTGTGGCTACAGCCCGTCTGCTCCACCACTGGGGGATAAAATTAATCTTCTCTTAACACAACATGTTTTCATGACAACTTAGTAAGGGGCAAAAACCACTGTCATAATAATGTACTAACCTCTGTATTTATTTCCGATATCTGACGTATCAGGGAACTGCTGAATTACTTCTCTAATTAGTTTTCCCATTTGTGAGGGATATGACCTTCTTCTCCAGAAAGAAACGTATAAATGAGAAGTCATTTCTTGAAGGTAACACCATGAAAGCAGCAGTCATATCAATGATAAACAGAGATACAAAAATCTGCTATTATAGCACATTTCCCTTCAAGACTTAACAAATCTTCTCCATTTCCAAAATGGGGGGGGAAAAAAAAGAAATATGAATATAGTCTGCTCTTACTCCCAGTCTGGGCCATGTATCCATTTCAAGAGGGAGTATCTGACTCTAATTTCTTTCATGAATGTGGTCATTAACTCCAAAAAATTCCCAAATCAAAGCCCTACTCCTATGTTCCTGCTTGCCTTTGGGCTCAGAAGTGTCACAGAGCCCTGCTGGCACCAGCATTTGTTCCCAGCCCTCTGGCTGCTCCTGGCCGTGCCACCTGTGCTGTTGCTGTGAGTGACCTTCAAGGAAGACCAGGAAAACCTCCCCAGCTCCGACTCACCCAGGGTGCTTTTCCCTTCCTCAGCACTGAACGTTTTCCCTTCGAGGCCTGCTGAGCATCCCCACCTCAAGTCACCAGGGCTTCCACACTGCAAACAGGCTGAAGCGCCTCTTGTGCATGAGGTTGTCCCTAGATGGGATTATTCCCTGGGCCCTGCACTGGTAGAGGTCACTGCCAGTAATCAGAGCTCACTACAGGTGACATGGCAGCAGTTCTTTCACTCCTTCCCTTGACCCATCCTCATAGGAGACATCATTTTGTGCAGGATGGCAAAGCACTGTGGTGGGAATGGCCACACACCACACCTGAGCCCTGGAAATGTTCAAGTATTTGCTACCTTTGGCACAGCTTTAGCAAGGAGATTCTGAACAGTCTCCATCCCGTTCCTTACCCAAGCTGTTCTGTGGCGCAGAGCATCCTTGACTCTGGGACAGGGAAGGATTGCCCAGCTGCTGTCTGTATCCTGTACTCACACAGCCCTGGGAGCTCAGGGACTGGATGATTGTAGATGTACAAAAAGCCTCTGCTCCCACCTGAGGACACGGGGAGGGCTGAGCTGGCACCAGCACAGGCTGCTGGAAATGAGGAATGTCCACTCCCTTCTCCACACTGAGGAAAATACCCCTTGTCTGGTAAGAGAGTAGAAAATCACTCTCCAGACAGATTATCCCCTCACTGCTCCCAGCAAGGTTGCCTGCATCACCCATGGCCACCAGCAGCAAAAGGCAGCCACTGCCAGCTCGAGGAACAGCCAGCACCAGGGTGGGAGTGGATTTATGTTCCGTGGGGAGTTGAACACCACAGAAAAAAACATCTCTAGAGAAGAGGCAGGAAAAGGCTCTTGCGAAGCAAGGGCAAGCTCATTGCCAAGGCAAGGGGGCCACAAGAGGGTCAGTCAGTGACTGGGGGGTTTAGCCTCCTGCCCCAGACTGAGGGCTTCATCCTTGAATGGCACAAGGAATTCTCAGTGTTGTGCCTCTTCCAGGAAAGTCTCCATGGGAGCACAGTGAGTGCTCACACCCAGGTCTTTGGCTTTGTACCATTTCTGCCAGCCAGGGAATTTCCTAGGAAATTCACAGTATCTTGCTTGACCTTGCAAAGAACCAAAAAGCAACTTTTCCCTGATGCTTCTCTGGATACAGCTGGAACCAGCAGCTGTGACTGTACAGTAAGAGCAGCCAGCCCCTCTCTGTACTGCCACCTGTGTCCCAGCTGCCCCATCAGCTCCCAGCTAACACCCTCTGACAGCTCCAGCAGATGAGAGTCATCAGCAAAGCCACATGGCTTCAGCACAGCCCCAGATCAGGGCAGGCTGAATGGGCTGAAAGGACACAGTCACCTGCCTTTGCCTCTTTTGTGCCTGCCCAGTCCCATCCCATCTGGCATTTTGCTCACAGTGTTTAGATTCGCCTTTCCAAGGGCCTTCAGGGATGAGAAGGGACACTTGGGTGGGAGGATGTTCTCCAGTGAGAACCCTGCACTCAGTGTAGCTGGAGAAACTCCTGTCTGCTCTCATGTCTTGCCCATCCACATGCCCACGTGTCTGGTGCATGTCACATCATGCCATGTCATGTCATTCATGTGTCCTCCATGTCAGGAGCAAAGGCACCAAGGGATCTGTCCCTGGGGCAGTCTGCAGGTGCGTCAGGAGGTAAGGACCCTCTCCTACATGAGAGCCGTCAGATCAATGGTCCCAGGGCCCCTCACAGCTTCCCAGACTCTCCTACTCCCCTAGCAGCCCAGGATCACCCAGCTCAGCATCTTTTTTCACCCCCTCACAGTGAACCCTGGAGCCAGGAGAGGATGCTGCTGAAGGAACAGGACTCCACAGATGAGACCAGAGAGCTGCTGTGTCCCCTGTGCTCCTCCTGCCCAGCAATCTGAGCACCCCTAGAGCACAGCAGGAGCAGGAGGATGGAGGGTTTCTCCACCTAGCTCTCCAGAGACCAAAACACTGGGTGTGGGCTGAGTGCAGAGGGCATAGCCCAGGAATCAGGAGCTGAACTGTGAGCAGCAGGATGAGCAGATTAGCAGCAGCAGCAGCAGAAGCAAGGTGGGGGTGGCTGGGCAGCAGCAGAACAGAGGTGCAGAGGGTATGGTCCAGCCCAACTTGCACAGATCGTGGAGCTCTCATCACTCCTGGAGAGCTTTTTATTAAGATGCAAATAAAACTATCCCTGCAGCCTAGAGACACAGATATTTGGATGCCACCTTTGGACCTTTCTCAGTGACATGGCCTGGCAGCCCCTGTTCCTACTGGGAAGGTACCGTGCAGACTGGAACATGTTCCAAGCACTGTAATTGCCCAATAAAACCTTGTTTCTTCACCATCCAGTTGAATTAGTGCCTGCAATATGTTTGAAAGCTTTATAGCCCTGTTAATTGTGAGGCAGTAACAGGAAGGGGCATTATGGCTTTAGGAACACAAGTTGCATCTGTATTTAATGATACTAAACCGCAAGAAGCCTCCATTCGAATAAAGCAATGGCTGTTGTAGTGCCTATAAAAGTGACGATCGCCGTGTTCAGCAGAGATGATGAGCTTGGGTGCAGCAGGAGCAGGGACACAGTGCCTGGCACAAGGACACTGCCCAGCTCCTGCGGTCATTTCTGGGGCAAGGACATTGCCCAGCTCCTGTGGCCATTCCAGTCCGTAGGGCCGAGAGTACTCACCCCTGCACCCCAGAGACCCCTCTATGTGCCTGCTTTACACAAAGGCTGTTATCCTCCAGTCCCCCAGACAGTGGTGTCCCATGTCCCTTTGAAGAGAAGGGCCATCACCCCCATTCTGGCCACTAGACAGCTCACACCTTCCCTGCAGGCTCCCACCACCACCCTACCCATCCAGGAAACTGAGACTGGGGACCTGCCCATGCCTCTTCTCATACCTGGTGTGGATGGATAAGCTTCTGTGGGTGTAGGAACCAGAGCATGAGTGTTCCTAAGTGAGACACGCTCTTCGTTTTCATTAGGAGGACACGGATTTGGGGCTGGGGAGGATCCAGGGCAGCAGAGCCCATGCCGGACTGAGAACAGTCCATGGTGATATTCATGGACTCAGCAAGGTCCTTGCTTGGCAGCTGCAAATGGTTCTTCTTGGGAACCTCTCCTTTCTCCAGTCACAGGAGCATCTGGAATAGCCCCTGGATTGAATAGGGATGAAGAAGCTGCTGGTGATGTTCTTCAGCTCATCTTCTGAATCCAGCATCAGGGGACATGAGAGTATTGAGGTGCAAGGACTGCAGAGCATCTCCCACACCTCAAAGCCTGTTTAGAGAAACATCTGGGCTCATTCTTGTGCTTGCAGGAGGGAATTTCAGCTGTGTCATGGATCCTCTCATATCGTGGATCTTACCTCAGAGAGTCCAGTTCACCAGGCAGTGCCACTGATCCAACACAGCTCCTGGTGACAAGGAAAACCCTAGTCAGGGGCAGATGGCATAGAAGGACCCACCAAGGGTGGCAGCAGTGGCTGTGGCTGATGGCAGAGGAGCTGTGGTCACTTCATTGGGTCTTCACAGTCCATCCCACCCTTCTGTGCACCCTTGGGGTGTGCAACCAGCTGTACAGGCACTGTGCACCCCAATGCTTGGACACATGGGGGTACCACCAGGGCAGCAGGGCCTGGAAGGGCTCAAGGCTAGTTGTGGCCATGGACAGAGAGCTACAGCCCCATGGTAAAGCACAGAAGAGAAATTCAGGGACACAATGAAGGTCCCGGCCAGTGGCACTTCTGGCTTCCCAGCAAGAGCAGAGTAACCTTGCTCCTTTAGGGGCTCGGCCATCCCTGGAGCAATCACGGGGCCATGTACAGCAGCTCTGAGACACCCACATCTGCTGAGGGTGACTATTTGTGACCAGCTGGCATGTCTGGCATGATTCATGAGCCTCCAACAGGATCTCAGCAAGCAGAGGACCAAGAGCCAAGGGCTAAGAGCCAAGGTCAGACCAAGAGCCCTGACTGGATGGAAACCCCTGAGGGCATCCTCCCCTGCAGAGAAAAGCCTTGGCCCTGTTCTTTGGGTGCAAAGGGTGAGTATTCAGCACCTGCAGGAGTGGGTGATAGGCAGGTGGCAAGCCTGTGACTCTTTCCATGTTGTGTTTGCAACTGTATCAACTGTTGAGATTAATTCAATGTGCAGCAGGGAAATGAGTTTCCAGTGAGTTCATTTAGAATTAGATATGCAATCAATGGAAAATTAATACAATTAAATTTCAGACTGTCATTTAATAAAACACCTTTCTGCTAGCATAATATTAAGTGGAACATAAACACTGGAATGTGCTGCTCTCAGCCGGAGAGGAGTTTGTGCCCAGGAACCATGCACACACATACCCCTCCACCACTATAACTCATTAGACAGACTCGAATTATATATTTATAGTTTACAGAAGTTTCAGCTAATTGCATGATGCCTCTCAGAAGTTGCTGCAAGGTGCTGCTGCTGTTGTGGGGCGTTGGCTGACATACTCGTAACTCAGATCTGCTGAGTAGCACAAGCCTCAAATCTCCCTGCCTGACACATTAACTGCATGCAGGGACATTTCCACTGATAGTTCAGCCAGAAAAGGAATAGAAAATGCCCCAGTTGCTAGTTTCTCTCAAGGATTTGGAGAGAAATTGCCCCGATTTTCCAAAGTGATGTGCACAGGCCAAGCCCGGAGCCCATCCATGAGAGGACAGTGATGGGACACCACCGGCTGTTCCCAAAACTGCTACAAGACCATTCCCAGAGAGTTTTCTTGGGCTACGGTGTAAGCACTGTTTTTTTGGGTAAGCAGACACCACAAGGGATATGCGGGAGGAACTGGAGGTGCACAGGGACACGTGGCTTCAAGGGGATGAGGACATGGTCAGGGTCAAGGGAAGAAGATGTGGAGAAGCCTTAGCAGCCCCCACACACCTCAAACCTGCAGGATTTAGCTCACAGCGTCCCTCAGCCCCCCTCTCCACTGACCTTACAGCACAGTAGGGCAGAGATCCAAGGCTCCCTGACAGCTCCTTGGGAGGAGATTGTCAGTGACACCAAATCTGATAGATCCTTAATTAAGTTGTTCAGGCACATCTTTTATTTGTGGTCTGACTCATCCTAGTGACTGTTTGTACCAGGGGCTCTTCTCTATGTGCTGCTCTCAAATTCTTGTCTCATCAACGCTGCTCTCCCAAAGCAAGGGCTCCTGCTATGCATGTAGCTCACTGGGGCATCTGCCCCTAACTGCCCAGGCCAAGGCAGCTTTTCCAGCCACTCCGCCCTTCCTGCAGCTCTCTTCTGTTCATCTCCCACGTCATCAACAGCCCTGACTAAGTGGAGATGCTGTCCTCATCCAGAGGATCCCGTCACCCACTCAGAGCTGGGAATGGCACCACAGGGACTTGGCACGAAGCTGGACAGCTGCAGTGAAGAAGGTAATTAACAGCAATTGCTTGCTTGAAAGATGCACTGTCGAATCTCACTTGCACAGCCTGTGCAGGGCCCTGAGCTGGCAGGGAGCACCTCAGAGTGTGTGAGTGGGAGAATAAACCCACACAGATCCTGCTGGATAGAGATCAGCACTGTAATGCATTCAGCATTTCTGGGAGGAATTCAGAGACCTCTCAGATCCTGTCTGTGATCACAGACCCCCAGCCTGGTGTGTGCCATGGGACCACACAGCAGCAGGACCCCACTCTCAGCACCCTCCAGAACAGCAATAAAAATACAAACTGAAACTCAGAGAAGCATCACCACTGCTGCGAGCTTATTACACGAATCCCAGAAAGAGTTGCAGCTAAACATGTTATTAGGTTAAATAAAAATAAAATGCATTCTGGAAAATGTTTTGAAATTTATCATGTAATTAAGCTATTAATTTAATGGTCTTACTTATTTGGATTAGAAATTCACATGGCTCCTCATCTCACTTCTGTTCTTGAAAAGCACGCTCATCATATGCAGTCATTATGCATTTTCATAAACATTTGATGAACAATAACTATGAGAAACATAAAATACTGGTTTTGTCCTTGAACTGTAATGGCCATATGGAGGCGAGCTGTGCCTCTGAGTCAGCAGTTGCGGCACATCCTCATTAATAACAACACTTACTATTTTTATTGTTTACAGCACAAATGCAGCCCTTTAATGGGGGGGAAAGGGTGTAATCTGTAAGGCCTTTGCAGTGATTTGTAAGAGAGCTGCTGTGCCCACATTTGTCTCTGATTCAGGGTGAGCTATAATTACTCAGTATTCTGGACAGCTCTCCTACAAGATGTCAATTTATGTGTAAGCGGAGCAAGGAGATGGCTGGGGACATCTCAAGCCTCTCCCCTGCACACACACACACATGGTTTCCTTACGTTTGCAAAGAAAATATTTTCCAAGGCAATGGAGTGAGGTCCTGCCCTGGAAGCAGGGCTGCTGGAGCTGGTGGCTGAGCGAGCACACCGCCTTGATGGTGCCCAAGGCATCCTTGCTACACATCACTGGCTTCTTCATTCTGCTTCTGCTCACCAGGCTGAGGATGGAGCATTCCCTTGACCTTCCCTCACTTCAGCTGCCCCATGCTCATTCCTGCTCCTGCTCCATGGCTGACAGGGAAAGGACTGAGGTGCTGCACTCTGAGGAGAGGCTTGGCCAGGGCAGGTGATAACCACCATGCACAAGGTTTGTGCACACACAGAGTGCTCTGGGACAGCTGCCAGCACCAGGGGAGGTGGTTCTGGCCTCTGCTGCCAACAGGCTCAGCTCAGGTTTGCACCAGGCTGAGCAGACCCACGACATGTCCAGCCACAGCACTAGGGGGGTGGATAAGATCACTCCTCCACTCCCAGCTGCAGCTCCCCAGGAGGTCCCAGCTGTGCCCGAAGACAGGATCCAGGACACTTGTGCTGCCCACAACACCCTCCCTTTGGGCTGAATTTTACCAGAAGCCTGGAGTGCAGGGCCAGGAGCCTTCCCCAGCAGGTTCCGTGACAGCAGTGTCTGCACCTGCTACCTGCAGAAGTGCTTGTAGTTTGAAAAGAGAAACCTCAGACCATGGCCATCCCTTGAAGGTGATTTTCTCCATGGCACAGAGCATCCCAGAACCTGAGGCAGAGCAGCTTTGTCCAGCAAACAAGCAGTTATGCATCAAGGACCACCCCCCCGGACCAAATTCTTCCATTCAATTTCAAGTCTGAGGAGAGAGGTAGTTTGCACCAGAACTGCTCCACAAATCAGAGGAGGCAGGAGAGTAACCAAAATCACAGCAAAATGTGCCACCTCTTGCTCCCCCTCCCAATCAAACACCCAGATCTCCTGCCCCAACGAGGCTCGGGAGTATAAAACCACATACCAGGAGTGCCAGGCTGCAGCAGGTGTGGGCAGGAGAGCCTGCAAAATCTGGGGATGAATGTCGAGGGCTTGGATGCATCTGTCTCACTGTGCAAAGCATTAATGAAGTTTCTCCCAGGGCAGGACACAGATTCAGACACAACACTTCTCCTTCAGCACTGAGTCCCAGGCCAATGTCAGCCCCGCGTGGATTTATGGCTCCCTGTGCTCATAAATGTCATCATGGCCATGATGGATACAGGAGCTGGGAAGCACTTCCCCAACTTTGGTAGATTTCTTTATTTTTTCCTGATCTTTTACAGCACCCATAAACCAGCTGCTGATTAGTAACGGGTCTTAAAACTTCAGGCAAAAGCTGTTGAAATCAGCTTTAAGTTCTAAGCTTCTCCCAAAGCAGAGCAGCTTAGCATTTCCCTTTTGAGGTCACATTTGTGACATGTGGCCCTCTGAGCCACTGCTGTTCCCAGTGCAGGACTGGGCAGCCCTCGCAGCCCACTGGGTCAGGGGCCAGCTCTGCCCTGCCTGGTGGCACAAGCAGCAGATGCCCCCAGACAGGTCCATGCTTGTGGCCCTGGGCATTGTCCAATCTGTGCCAGACAAAGGGCAGAGCCCGCTCTTCTCTCAGACCTTGGCAGAGATGTGAGGGGCAGGACAGAAGGACAACTCACAATGATGGGCATTGCCACCTCTCCCAGAAGGGCAGAGTCCCCTCCAGCATCCCTCTGGGCTGGCATGGTCTCCATGGGAACTGGCCATTGCTTCCCATCCTGATCCAGTGGTCTCAGATGATGGGCAGAACCAACAGGGACGTGGAGTGAAAAAGGCTGTGCTGGGAGAACCTTCCAAGCAGAACAGTCCCCACTGCCCCAGGGACATGACAGGCCTGGTGATGACATTTTTGCAGCCAGCGGGCTCCTGCGATCATGTTTCCTGAGGTATTCATTAAGTATCAATTGCAGAGACCACAGAACATGGTTTCACATTTTGGGATGGGAAATTGTGTTCTGGTGCTTCTGACTGCCCACAGTTTCTGGCTTCCTTCCATCTCCTAGCTCATGGCTGAGTCCTTGTCCCCATCCCAGCCTCCTGCTGACCTTCCCCTGGCTACTGCATTGGGCTGCAACTGTGGCCTCTCACAGGCTTCCACAGCCCCTTCAGATGTGCTTTGGACTGTGTCCTTGGCTCCAAGGGTTTTGCAGGATACACAGTCCCTTTTCCCACTTCCCCCGATTACAGGCAGCAGATTGCGGTGGGTTGGCTCTGGCTGGACACAAGGTGCCCACCAAAGCCTCTCCATCACTGCCCTCCTCAGCTGGACTGAGGACAGGAAATATAACAAAAGGCTTCTGGATAAAGATAAGGGCAGGCAGAGATCACCCACCCATTACCATCACAGGCAAAACAGATTTGATTGGGGGAAATATGATTTATTGCCAATTAAATCAGAGTAGGGCAATAAGAAATAAACCCAAATCTTAAACCGTCCACCCACTCCTCCTTTCTTCCTGGGCTCAACTTCACTCCAGATTTCTACACCTGTTTCCCCCCAGCAGTGCAGAGGGACAAAGTTGTAGTCCCTATCATACATTGTCTCTGCCACTGCTTCCTCCCCTCACTCCTCCCCTGCTCCAGCATGGGTCCCTCCACAGGGTCAGTCCTTCAGGAACAGGCTTCTCCCATGTGGGGCATTCACAGGGTCACAAGTCCTGCTACACTGTCACCACTGGGCTCAGCCTTGGCCAGTGGCAGGTCCAACCTGGAGCGAGCTGGAATTGTCTCTACTGGACATAGGAGATGCTTCCAGCAGCTTCTCAAAGCAGCCAGCCCTGGAGCCTCCCTGCTACCAAAACCTGGCCATGCAAACCCAGTTCATGGATGGATAGATGGATGGAGGGATGGAGGGATGGAGGGATGGAGGGATGGATGGATGGATAAAGGGATGGATGGATAAAAGGATGGATAGATAAAGGAATGGATGGATAAAAGGATGGATAGATAAAGGGATGAGTGGACAGACTGATTCTGGCTAGAGAACAAGTGTGGCAAGTTGGTGGTGATAACCACTCTTTAACCCACCCCTCCTGCCCTCCCACTCCCCCTTCCCATTACACGTTCAGGCTCAGACCTGGCAGGTCCCCATCACTCCCTCCAGAGGGAGGAAGCTCCACTTCCCTGCGGGATCACTTCTTGGACCATCTGTCCCACATCGGGCTGGGCACGTTCCCTCCCTGCTGCTGCTTCTCTCAGGAAAAGAAGTTAGTGAAGATTTATCATGGCACTAAACCTCAAATTGAGCACATTTGAAGGAAGAACAATTTATTCATCAAAAATATATCTTCATTTTATCTGCAATTATTCTTAAGTTAGGGCTCCATTCAGCAAGCATTTGGCTGAATAAACAGCAATTTTTTTATGTCTAAACCCTCCCATTTTGACATTCCATCACACAAACAAATGCAAGAGGACACAGACCACCCAAAAATCATTTGGAAAGTTCTCTGGATACTTTTTTTATTCCAAAATGCTGTTCAGGGGTGGTAGGGTGGGGGCAGCTCTTCCATCCTCTGACCAGTATGCAAGGACCAGTTGGGTCCTGTGGGGCAGAGCCATCACCAACAGCAGTTCATTGGTTTTGAAATAAAGAGAGAATCCAAAAAAAGACAGGTGGCTGCACAAACATGAACAGAACAAATTTGGGGGGCATGCTTTTCCACCAGCAACATCCCTCAGGAGGCCAACCCAAGGAAAAAATCAGAAATACTGGACTGAGGGAAGTTACTAAAAGAGAGTATATGAGGTGCACAGCTGCTAAACTTCCTGCTGCAGAGCAACCACAGGACAACAGTAAAAGGTCAATATTGCTGCATCAGGAGCACTTTAGTGTCCTGAAAATCAAAAAAGAATCCTATAAAAACGTGAATGAGGGTATAAGGATGAGTATAAAGGAAAAGCTCAAGCACATGGGGGCAGAACGAGAAAGGGTAAGGAGCAGAGAGAGTTACAGCCAGTGAGGGGCATAAAAGGAAAGGAAATAAGTTCCAGAAATATACTGGAAGTGCAATGAAAAGAAAAAAAGAGTCAACATTCTTGTCTTGTGATGGAAAGAACCAAAGGGATGACACAGAGGCACAAACAGTGACTTTCTCACCGTGGCTGCACAGTGCAAGCCTGTAACCAGTGCCCACAGCCATCACCACTAGTGAGAGAAGCTCAGTGCATTGAGTAGCCAGGGGTCAAGAGAAATCACCCTGGAAAATGTAAGCAACCTCTGAACAATTAGCAGCAGATTGTGGCAAATTTTAAAGGCTTAGGGGATCCTGGGGAAGTGCAGAAAAAGCACTTTTTCTGTGAAAAATAAAAATACATAAATAAAGGAAATTAGGAGTTTGGGGAGTTACAGATCAACCAAGCTGGTTTCAGTTCCTTGAAAAATTTAGGAACAAATTATTGAACAATCCATTTGTAAGTACCAATAATGTGATAGAAATAAAGGATAAAAACCAGCCAACACAACTCTACCAGGAACAAATGATGTCAGGGTGATCTAATTTCCCTCCTTGCCAGGGTATTTGGTCTAGTGGAGGAAGAAACTATGGATGTCATCCATTAGGCAAAGCCTCTGGTGCATTCCCAGGAACAGGCAGGGAAGTACAGTCTGAGTGAAAACAGGGGAGATGGGTAAAACTGAGAGCAATAGGTGCTCCAGGCAAAGCTGGGGGGCTGAGAGCAGGGGCAAGGGAGGTGGCAGGTCTGTTCTTGTGGTCTGGATGCCTTTTATTTTCCTACAGCATGACTGGTGGACATGTCCAAATGCAAGGGTGACATCTCTGTGGATTCACAAGATACCAGGGACCTCTAACCCCTGACAGACACTCAGTGGTGCCAAGTTTCGCTTGGGAAGGAGGGTAGAACCTTCTTCAAAATATCTGCAAGTTAAAGCAATTCCTCTTAACTGGACATTTCCGGTGATGGGAGGTGCATGGCTTTGAGTAAAGCCCTGTTAAATAGATAGATATAGATATAGATATATAGATACAGATACATATTCAGATGAAAATAATCTATTATTGTTATTTAATTTTGGTTCACGCACTGCAGCCCCACTCTGAAGTCTCATGGCTGTTAAGCAGTGACCAGCAGCAGTGTCAGCTCCGTCACTCAGCCCTGGGCCAGCACAAGGGGAGCCTCAGGCAGCTGCCCTGCTGCCATGAGGGGTGGATGCTGCAGGATGGAGCTCCCAGTTCAAATCAGTTCAGCACAAACCACCAGGAACCACCCTCACCCTAGAGAGCAGAGGCGTGAGCTCCAGCCACACCTCCTCATCAGAGCAGATGGTTCCAGAAGAGCCCCCCAAACGCTCCTCTCTGGGCAGGCCCAAACAACAAAAAGTTTTTGAACCCACCCTATGACCTTTGCTTTTCTCCTTTTTTTTCTTCTGCCAAGACCAGAGAAAATACCCCATTTTGAGACTAAAATAGTGCAGAAAACTAAAATGACACAATCTTGGAGTTCAGTGTCATGCACAGCCCCTCAGCCTGAACAGGTTTGACAGTTTGTACTGGGAGGAAGGTGTGATGCTGCAATGTTTCTTTGGAGAGGAAAAAAAAAGAAAGAAAAAAGGATGGCTTTTATTTTTAGAAGTTTTAGCAGCCAAATTGTTGTCAGGCCGTCTGTGCTCTGCTGAGCAACACACAGTGTTGGCTACAGCCAAGAAGAGCTTTCTCACAGAGCAAAATGTCATGATAAAACCAGGTTTCATCAGAATCCCAGCACCCTTCATGGAAAGAATTGCCAAATTTTGGACAAACTGTATATTGTTTATCATCTTTTTTTGTTACCATGATCCGCTTATAGGTGGAGAAATATGAGACTGCGCCTGAATTGCTGTTTTATTTGGGAACATACCAGATTTCCCTTTGGTATTCTCTGGTGATGCTGGACAGCTAAAGGAGGCCTGGGACTTCAGTTCTCTTCCATCTTCCACCACCACCCAGCTTTTCCCTTCATTGCTGTCCATCCTCTGCAACTAGAGATGCTTCCAAAAGAAAACAAAACTGGATTCTTATTTTTTTTTTTGTCTTCTGGCCTTGGACATTTGCCCCATTGTTCCAGGACTCTCATGACTGACTCACAACACTCTGAGGTTGGGGAACATCTGGAGATGGTCCAGTGCCATCCCTGCTCAGGCATGGTCACCTAAAGCTGGATTCTCTGGGCTATAGCCCACAGGGTTTGGGATATCTCCAAGGGTGGAGAGCACTGCTTCTCTCATGAGTGGTTTAACCATCCTCACAGCTCTTTCCTGAACTCAGTCCAGTAACCAGCGTCTGTCTTGTACTGGGAAACACAGCAGGGTGCAACACTCCAGAAGCCACCACGCCTGTCTGTAAAATCAAACAGGTACCCCAGTAATTCCGGGCACCAGAGAGCCAGGCTATGGGAGCTGTGCCTGTCCTGGCGAGACACTCAACCACGACTGTACCCATGCCAGCCCGGCTATGATGTGGGCCAGGCTGGCAGATGGGCACATTGCAGTGTGGCCAAAGGGACTCCGGAGTCTGGGAAAGGGCAGCCCTTGGGCCAGCCAACGGTGGTCCTGTGGGTACCAGGAGGGAGCAGTGTCCTGAGTTACAGTGTATT
>VYZQ01038829.1:4969-16396 GCA_013400655.1 Mystacornis crossleyi
CTTAGACAAAATATAAACATTGTCACATTACTGGTATTTTTTAGATAAGTTGTGTACCTAAACAAAAAGAACAGGTAGAGATCATACGACTATTTTTGTAAAATAGAATTGTTTTGATAGGTTAGAAGAAGTGGAATTAGAATCGTGTTCTATAGTGATTGTTTAATTAATGAATATAATGTATATCCCGGTGTGTTAGCTATCAGTACATAGAACAGGAATGCTGTTGCTGTGGAACTTTGCTGCTGAGGCTGCTTTGCTGCTTCTGCTCGGACTATTTGCCCTCGGACTTTGCCTTCAGATGAAATAAACAACTGAAAGAGCAAAGCAGCCTCTTCTCTTTCTCTCTCTATCCCCGGAGAATCCCCGCCACCTACTCGACAGGCACACCGCCTGCACAGTCTTTCCACAGTCCAGGCATCAATTTAACGAAATCCACCCATCAGGCTGGACTTGATCCTAAACGGTTTCATCCTAAACTTTCCATCCTAAACTTGATCCTAAACTTTCCATCCTAAACGATTCCGTGATCCGTTTGGAAAGCCAGAGGACATTCTCTCTCACACACCGCCCACGGTCCCTTCTTACAGCACCCTCAAGCCCAGCTCAGCACCAGCCATGAGGCAATGAATCAAAAATAATCTAAAATATCTGTTCCTTGGTCACCATTGTCTCATGGACCGACGGATCTGTGCAGCTGGACCTGATTTTGCAGGATGCTGGAGCTCCTAAACCCTCAAAGACCCCGTGGGAGCTGATGGTCAGGGTTTCTGTCTCTCTGGACAACCACTGACCATCCAGCAGGAGAAATCCCACATTCCCATATGGAAAAATGTCCCCTACCCCAAACAGGCATTATAAATTTATAATTAACACATCACCATCAACAGTCTAAATAAAGACTTTCCAAACAGCCAGGTTAGCTTGGATGTGGGAGACTGATTTGTATCTAAAAGGGTATCCAAAATTTAATTAAAAGAGTGCTTAACGGTGGTTCAAGTGCAGAAGAACCTCACCTTGCAGTCCTTCAAAAGGGAAAAACAGACATTCCTGCCCTACTCTGGCAAAGAACCTGGAAGAAATACAGATCTAGAAAAGAGATCATGGTAGATCATGGTATGGCTAAAAAAAAAAAAAAAAGTTAAAAAAATTTTGGAAAAAGAAATTTGGAGAGGGGAAATAACACTGTTGAATGAAACTTGGGATTGGCCATTTTTGTTTTACTGAAGTAGATGTTGCCCTTCCAGCAAGAAGATCTCACAGAGTAGATTTTTATTCATTTTTCTGAGTTTTGGAGAGTTATGAGCTAAAAAATAACCCATAGAGGGACATTCACTTAATTTTACTCAACTGATTAATAGTAATAAACCAATGACAGCCCAAATCACTGAATGAAGTAACTTTACCAACACACTCAGGTGATAACATGAAATATATGCACTTATACTGACTGCAAAACAATAGTGGAAAATGGGTTTTTTGTAAAGATTTGCACCTCTTTTTTTTTTTTTTTGGACTGTAATTATGCATTTCCACATACCTATATACAAATACATATATTCAAAACTCTATTTTTATTAGCACCTCTTCTCCCAGCACTGACACATTCTGCACCTACAGATCTCGCGTTGCTCACCCAACAGTCCTAACCCGGAACTGAAAATGTTGGGAATACAGAATTATTCCCTGGAATCTTCATTCCAGTTGCTTAGTTGGACACAAATATTGGAATTTCTGGGGAACTGTGCCTAAATCTCTCTGCTCTAGCTCAAATCATGAGCATTGTAACACAGAGCAACTAAGAGCAGAGCCTGGAAATTGCCAGTTAAAACAGCTGCCACCAACACATTCCACACCAAAATCAAAGGTGAAATTGAGTTTTCCTAATACTGAGACTGTTACCTGTTCGAATTTGAATGGCTTTTGTGAAGCAGAACATCACTGAGTGAAACTTTCGCCTCTGTCCTACAATTTTCATTTTCTAATGCATCCATGTCTCCATTTTTAATTCCATCTATGCTGCAAAATTCAAATTCAGAATAAAACAAATAAACAAAATTTTCATTGCTCTAAAATTGATTTTTTTTCCCCAGCATAGTATTGATTTATCCTTATAGTGAGAACTAATCTCTACTTATTGGGGTTTTTTTCCTCACATCTTGTTCTCCTACAAGACTCATTTATAAACAAAAACCTGAATTTAGCCCAATTTTGCTTTAATTAAACAGGTTCCTCATTGAGAATAAAGATTTTTTAACTCAGGACCAAATAATACCATTTTCTCTGTGATCTGGGTATCATCTTTAGGCATAAATATCACTTTAAATGATCACATCCTTAAACAAAACAGATACAAAAAGAGATATGAGCAATAAATAGAGTGAAATCTAAACCCGAGGCAAAAATAGGATTTTCCACGACTCATCTTTGCCACGGGTCCATAAAAGTGAATTTGCCAAATGCAGACCAAGGTTCCCCAGAGTTCTGGGGTTGCCATGGGATAGGAAATTCAGCAAATTTATATAGAAACAATATATAAAATCTCAGCATATGCAGAAGCTACATCTGACACAGCCTCATTATACAGTTTGTTCTTCTGGGGAGAGAAGAAATTTCACACCTAAAAATATGTATTTTCAGGTACTAAATGTTAAATATCTGTTCTCCATTCCCACCTACCCTGACACTGCACCAAAATCCCTTTTTTTTTGCTGTTATCCACCTACCCTGAAGTTACCAAAAAGCTCTTTTTTTTGCTGGTAGTTCTGTGAAGAGGACTCTGGCCACCCTNAATTTCACACCTAAAAATATGTATTTTCAGGTACTAAATGTTAAATATCTGTTCTCCATTCTCACCTACCCTGACACTGCACCAAAATCCCTTTTTTTTGCTGTTATCCACCTACCCTCAAGTTACCAAAAAGCTCTTTTTTTGCTGTTAGTGCTGTGAAGAGGATTCGGCCAACCTTCCAATTTTAATTTTCTAATTCTAATTTTAATTTCTAATTTTATTTTGAGACGTGGAAATTGTTTCTTTCAAGACACTGAGCGCTTTGTTTGGCTTTAAAACCCGTCACTAGGAGAAAAGTCTGGTCTTCAATAACTCCTGAATGTCAGCACATCTCCGATTCCCAAAATATGTGGTTTAGGGAGGGATATGGAGCCCATTTCGACTCCGGGGTAATTCCAGCATTAATTTTCACCTCTAATTGTTTCCTCCTCAAACAGCCCCACAGAGAGAGACTCCCAGCCCTTCATTACACATAACTTATCACAGCATTAAATTTGCCTAAATCGTGCTCCAGTGCTGCCACACTGCTGACCCTTAAGTCTGTAAACAAATACATTTGTTCCCCATATATTTATGTTTTGTCTTCTAAATGGTGAGAAAATGAGCCTGGAATCTTCATATTGTAATTGTATCATCAAAGCCTGTTGAGAATACGATAAAGTAACCAGAAGTTAAATTATCAATAAGAGTCATTTATTTTGCATTTTTATTTTAAAGAATACTTACGAGAATTGTGATAAATTAGCAGTGACAAACTACTTCTTGCAGGCTGATTTTGTGTGGAGAGTTTAATTAAACATTGCAGCTGTTTATCTCTATGGTGATTAAATTTTCATATGTAAATTACATGTATTAAGATCAAGATACTTATGTAAATGTCACTTGCCTTAATGTTTTGTGTTACTGTTATTAACATCTCACCATCAGCTTGTAATCTTCTTGTATTGCATTACGCCGCCGCGCACTACACGACTAAAATAAGTAGATTTATATCTTAATAACAAACAAGTTTTTAAAAAGAGCATCTCGCTGTGTAATTGAGATGTAGATTAAAAAAAAAAAAAAATTTAAAAACCCCCAGTGTCGATGGGGAACTGCTGGAAATTTGAGAACCTCATCGGTTGGGGTTGTGTTTTGGATGCGGCACTTGGGGACGTGGTTTAGGGGTGTGCTCGATGGCCTTGGAGGGGTTCTCAAAGCTGAACAATTTCATGGATGCCTCCCATCTGTCTGCAACCAATATTTGAACTGGGAAGCAGCGTTTTTACACACAGGGGCCAAAAACAGCCCCCAGGGGCAATTGTGGTACTTCCACTATGGGGGAGAACAAGGTAATTTCACTACACTTACCTGAGAGCAAAACAAACTTGACCTGGACACCTAAAAATCCACTCAGAATCACTCCCCCATCTGCTTAGAGCAGCTGAGGGTATCATGTTTTATTCTGTGTCGTCCCCCACCAACTAAAAAGCAGAATTCTATCCTAGATCTGATACGAACATTTTCTAAACAACAACAAACCAGATTTATATTTCAAGCAGAGAAAAAAGCTCAGGATCCACCCACATCCATTTCTAACAACGAAAAGAAACCTCCTTATAGGTGCCAAATGTTTCTTTAAGAACAGAACTTTAAACTCCTGGATCTTATAGTGAGTCAAAAGAAGAAAATCACTGAGATTTGCCATTTACTAAATTTTCCACCTATTTTTCTTACTCGTGCTCTACCCTGATGAGTATCATTCTTATTCCCTTTGATGATGAAGATTAACTACAACTTGGAGTGAAGAAATAGGAAGATCTGCCATCAGATCTTGGTTATTAAAAGGAGGGAAGTTCTTAATACACAAAGTTCCAACCCCGACGCAAGAAAAGCTTTTCATTATGCCAGTCATGCTTGGAGCCTTCCGACAGGCAGACGCTCATTGATAGCAGGAAATCAAATCCGTCGTTTGCAAAAACAAATTAAGAACCCGAATTGCAGTAGGCAATACAGAGAAAATGGGATAAAACCACTTGGGATTAATTTCTTTCGAGGAATCCATAGGTTCTGTGTGATCTCGGAGTTTGCACTGGCTGGTGTGATGGGCAGGAAGAAAGGGGAAGATCCCTGGGAGGTGGGGGCTTCATTCTCCCCCAGTGCCATCCAGAGGCACGTGGAACTATCAAAGGAGAGCACATTATCTCCAGGATCTACTCCAAAGCACTTTGAAGATGCCCCAAATAAGCAGACGGTTGTTGTGATGGACAAATTGAAGATGAGGCTCAGAAGGAATTCCGTAACTCTCTCCCACCACAGTGCGCTTTGAAGGAAGTGCAGCTGGCACAAGGAATCAGCAGTTATTGTAATGGGCACTGTCCCTCAGTGCCAGTAATTCCGTCTGGTGAGAGCCTGACTTTGCACTCTGAGGGTGTAGCAAACATCTCCCTCAGCGGCTGCAATCCCTAAGCCCGCTCTGAGTTGCCTTTTTGTCTTAGAGTCTTCAGTTACACCCCAAACACACTTCGGGGGTTGGTTCCATTTCCTTACAGAACTTTCTGTTTCCAGATTTAAAATAGATAATACCTGTCCTTTAAATCTACTCACACTTTAAACTGCTAGTAAAATGGGGTTTTTTTAACTTTCCCAGCACCAGATTTCAGGTCTTGCCAGAGGATATCTACGATGTTTAGACTGTCCTAAAGTCCTTATCCATAGCTTGACGCTCCCACACATCCCAGCTCTGCTCTAATATGTTATTCCACATTATTCTGTTCAGCTAAAAAGATGAGAGTAACATTTTGGAGATTACCAACCTTCCACTAAGGAGTGTGGTGGATTCCTGAACGTCTAGAAGGAAAGTTCTAGAACGGAAAGTTCCAGAAGGAATTGGTGCTGCGTTCCACTCGCTCTGCTCTGAAGAGGCACAAGAACAATCTACCCTGAAGACCACTTAAAATTTACCTTTAAAATTTCTTCTCTCAATTAAAAGTTTTGTGGGGGTTTTTTCAATGAAATAAACGTGTGCATTTGCAATTGTCCCTTCCCATGGAAAAAACGCTGTAGCAGAAGAATAAATCTTTCCAACCTTCATAGACAGCGACAGCCTCAATTAATTGGAAGTAGAGCTCTCGTTTTCACAACATTTTGGGGTTTTCTCTCCTACACAGAGCACATCTTTGATGGGAAACTCCAACCTGTGACATTTCCCCAGCTGAAATGGGGCAGAATTTTTGCAGCTGCAGAAAGACCTAATCCAGATATGGAAAATTGCTTCTGAGTGCCACGTCCAGTGTGGGAGAAGCCTCCCAGGCCACCAAGGGGAAAGACAAAATCACAAGTTCACTTCACAGATCCTTCTTCACCAGCAGCTTCATACTCCAGTGGATTTCTGGGGCACTAAAATGTCTTTCAGATAAGTGAAGGATTTGTCCCTGCATCCACCAGTGGATTCATTTTCTATCTCGGTGTTTGCAGCAGTTCAGGCTGGGGTGTCCTGGTTTATCACCTTTACAACCACGGCAGGAAAAACGGAGCGTGGGACCATAAAGAGACAGAAATAAGAGGAACAGGCTAACGATGAGGGAGAAATTCTGCTTCTCCACACAAATCTCACTCATCATCCCCAATCAAGGAGAAAGGTGAAATATTGTTTATGGGGGGTTTGGAAATTACTGCGTTATCCTGAAGATTGCCTGGATCTCTCCACAGCCTTTAAACACAGACAGATCATGATGAAGTTCACCACGAGGCATTTTTCTTCAACATGAAAACCTTGTTGTGCTATTTAAGTTTAGTTTGCCATAAAACTTCCTCTATTCACTGGCTGACTGTCTGCAGAAAATAATAACCCTGAGTAATGATTATAGCCGGGATAGTTGGCAGCGGGTCCACCACAATTACCAGAAGTTAATTAGAATTATTAAAATAACAAACACGAGGCCACCGATATTATACATCTACATTTAATAATGGAACCCAACGGTGCATCTGATTCATGAACTACATTTGTTATTTTAAAGCCTTTTCTTTCTCACCAAATTAAATATTGATGGATTATCCTCTCCAAATCAGTTGGTGCATTGGATTCTATTTATACAGGCCCTAAAAATTAAGCTTAAGAGCAGAACTATAAAGAGTGTCTTGTCTCCCTGAACAGCAAAATAACTTGCGGTTCATTTTTGCTTGTTGCTGCCCTCTCCACAGTGTTCTGTTTGGAAAATGAAATTCCAGACTTAAAACCAATTTGCCAGACAATTTCATCAAACACAGTTTCACCTCCTGTTGCTGATTTAATCCAAATTTATTTAAGGCCACGCTTGTAAGAAATTTCAAGTTCAAGTTGTCAACATCTTTGCACCCACGTGAACCCTAATAATTTTAACATGCACAGCCCTCCACAGTTTTAATTTTCAAGGGCATTTCAACACCTCTCTGCTCTCTGAGATGCTCGGCTGTGCCCCTCCTGCCTCCTTCCTTCACACCACGATTATTTTAATCAGACAACTCGGAACAGATTGAACACGTGTTTACTCCACTCCAGCATGTGCACAGTGTTGTAAAGAGCCTGGCTTTATTTTTAGATCCTAAAAGTGAATTATGCAGCACATGGGGCTAGGAGAGAATTTTTAAGCTTTTATATTGGCGGATTTGAGGAGGAATTGCTGACACACATCACGCTGCCTTTCACAGGCAAGCATTGTCAGGGCCATGCATCATCATATTTTCTGTTCATTTTTATAACAAAATCAACCCCTTTTCAGGCCACTGTTCTGCTCAGTCATTTGGCAAAAGGAAAATATCAGTTTAATTGCAATAATTGAAAATATATGGAGCTCCCTGAGCTGCTCAGAAGGTTTTCTTTTGAGGTACAAGAAAACGTTCAGTTTTTCATTCCCTACCCAGCTACCTTGGTCATCAGCATTCTTCTATCCTTTATGGGTGAAAGGAAAACATATAAATAGTTTAAAGTTATATATATATATACATATAAAATTATAGTTTCTCAATATTTCAAAGAAAAAGTATTCCTAAAGGAAATTAGTAACAAAAGCAAAAATATAAATGTTATCTATTCGAACACCAAAAATTACACACCAGGTACCAGATTTGCATTCACTCTCCCTTCAGTTTGTTACTGTGGGTTCAAATGACCCCAAGTAATTAAGGAAGAAGGAATATAAGATTCAAGAGAACCCTTAAAAACGCTGAGAGATCTTCAGGCTATAAACTGCTTTTCCAAACTTCACAGGAGCAAAAGGGATGAAGAGGTAGGAAATGCAGCTCCCCTAAAATGTCTCAAAAATAAAGATTTACGTTTCCTATAGAAGGAAGTGTCTCCAGGTTATTTTCACTGCGAGTAAAACCCTTCCAACCCAAACTATCCAAGGATTCTACAAAAGTTTAAAATTAATGGAGGAAGGAAAGAGCAAGAGGGAAGAGCTTTCCCTGCTGCTGCAACTTGAACCAGATTTTAGTGTCAAACATTGTGGGACCAACCCATCCAAGGGGCTGGTAGAGCAAAACACACCAAAGAGCTGAGCTCCCAAAAAAAGGTTCTGCACAAATTCTGGGGGAAATACATGCAAGTGTGGGAAACAGCTTGCTGTGAGAACAAGCTAGACACTCTCAGTCTTAAAATAAAAGTTCAGCAACAACTTGCCGGAGTGTAAAAGCCCTAATAAAGATCAGCCTTTCAACGGCAGCTCTCCAAAACGAGCCCCACACAGCAGATCCAGCACAATTTCCCCTTTTCCTCACTCCTCCAGCAACAACACGAGGCCACAGAGACTCCCACGCTCACTCCTTGACCACTTCGACATTGCCTCCCTCCCAAATCCGCCCCTTTGCGTTTCCCAGAATATCTGGGGATTTTCCCTAATTAAATGATTTCACACCATGTTATCTCTGGTTAACACGAAACCAAGCTTTACTAATTTGATCTCCCCCTGTCTGGCACCATTTGTTCATGCTCTGTCACCACCTCTGAGCACAGCCCGCGTTTGACCTCTTGGGCTCAGCCCCAGAGCTTTCACAGCACCCTCAGCTGTCCAAAGCCAAGGGTTGAACAAAACCCAGTATTGAGACTGAGAAAGGACCCGGCTGAATGGCAGATTGATTGGATAATCATTATTTTTTAATAAATTTACATCGTTTTTCGAGGAAGTTTATCCTCCAAGTGAAGCACTGGAAGAGAAGCAATTTTGGGACTTCATTAGCCTCTTTTCCCCCGCTTTCATTCTCACCATTCGTCTATGTTTCAGAACTTGGCCATTGTTGGTGATTTTCATTATTGTGAAAACACCTTTTTAATCGCCATTCCATCACGAATTTTTCCCATTTTCCTGCTGTATAGGGAGAGCCCCATCCCCTGTATGCCATGACAATGTACACATCCAGCATGGGCTCCCTTGAACACAAGGATAAATCCATTTGTTCACCTTTTATCCAGAGTAGACACACGGATTCCCTCCCTTTGACTTTTAAAATCTCCCTTTTTTTAAGTTTTCAAGGGACGACATCAGGTTTGCTGTCTGGGGCAAGAGGAAAGAGCCTCAGGTTGCACCAGGGGAGGTTTAAGTGGAATAAGCAGGAAAATTCCTTCTCTCAAAGGTTTGTCCTGCCCTGGCACAGCTGCCCAGGGCAGTGGGGGTTTCCCCATCCCTGGAGGGATTTAAAAGCCCTGTGGATGTGGCACTTGGGGACACGGGGCAGTGGTGGCCTTGGCAGTGCTGGGAATGGTTGGACACAATGGTCTTGGAGGGTTTTCCAAGCTGAGTGGCTCTGGGATTTTATGATCATCATTCCCTGAGGATGCTAAACCCAATTTTATTGTTTTTACTTCTCTCCAATCCAAATCCCCACTCCGCACTTCCATGAGAGCTGCTCCCTGCTGGGAAACAATTAAATGATCCTTGAAACTTGTCCAAAGTCTGGGACATCACGGTTTGAACAGCTGAGAAGTTTTAGAGGTTGAATCCTCCACTAAAACCTACACAGTTAGTTCTGTGAGGACCTAAAATAAATTGCTGAAACTTTGAGGTGGGGGTGTCATTTTTAACATCGATTTCCACTGCTGGGGCTGAGTCAAAGGGAGCCTTGTCACCGATTCTGAACTTTCCATGAAGCCAGGCCTTTGTGCCCCAGCTCCCAAATCAAAATTCCACCCAGCAGAAGTGTGAAAATATTTTCAGCGTATTTATTAGCACCTCCTCTCGCTCAGAAGGCAAACAGAACAACGAGATTTCAGGAGAGTGAAAGACAGAATATTAGTCCCCTGTGCTGCCAGTGCTCCCAAATTTCTGCCAATACTTGTCACTCCCGACCCGGGCGGCCTCACGCGATTTTATTTAATCAGCCCATTTCCAAATCCTTTGGAAAAAACAAATGAAGTTAAATAACAAACAGCATAAATATTTTAATAGGCCTTCACATTACCAACTGGCAGACCAGCTGTCTAAACCGCAAGGGTTTTGGTGGTTTTTTTTTTTTTTTTTGTAATATATTTCAATTTTTTTTACCAAGCAGAAACACATACGTCTGCGCCTCCAAAGGCATCTGTCTCGGGAGTGATCCTTGGCCTGGAGCACCGCGGCACAGACGCCCCATGGGGACACTTGGAGGGTGCTGGGTCCCATTTCTGCAGCCTCTCCACACTCCCATGGCAAGTGGAAAGAGGACAAAACCAGTCCTGAGCTCAGCACTGAAAGCTCAGCTTCCTCACTGAATAATTTTCAGCGGAAAAGAAGACAGAAAATAACTCCAATATCGTGTACTTGACATCAGGCGAGGAAAAACAGCTTTGCTTGTGGCTCCCTACTTGTGGAAAGTCTGGTTGTCCACAGCCAGAATCCCAAAGAGCAGATCTGACTTCATCCAGACAATATTTTGGGAATGTGATGGCTTTTGTGACAACCTGGTTTAGTGGGAGGTGCCCCTGCCCATGGCAGGGGGTGGAGTGATACGAGTTTTAAGGTCCCTTCCAAACCAAACCATTCTGGAATTCTAAACACGGGGAAGAGGATGCTTGGAACCCTTGACTCCAAAGGGACCGGCTCAGGAGGAAGGGGGCTGGTGGTTAAATACTCTGCAGTTGAGTATTTAATTGTATGTTCATAAAGAGAAAGAAAGAGGTTTTGAATCTGTCAAATTCCTGTTATTGAACTGAAAATAAAAATGGAAAATCTTAATTAAGTACTCCCAGTCCAATATGTCTTAAGGTAAACGTAGTTTTAAATACTTGTGGAATTAGGAGAGGGGGAACGGTAATTTCTCAAAAGAAGAAAATACCTACAATTAAAGAAAAATTATGAAAGATATTTTGGCTATGAAATATGAAAACACAGCCCCCTTATGACACAGAAACAGTGAGAGGAGGATAAAAATTCCTTCTTCCCTTTACATCTCATCTGGGCTAAACTCCATGAAAATTCAGTTTTTAAAGACAGGACCAATTCCCACTGACTGCAGAAGAGACATGAGCTCACCAGCAGAATTTTAAGGAAAAAAAAATTCCACTACAGGAGCTGGAAGTGTCCCATGCAATGGACACTGAGTAGACCCAAGTTCCACATCATGAAAGTGCACATGGATAACCACGGCCAAAGTTTTAATTCTGAACTGGTAATACATTAAACATATATTTATATATATATATA
>VYZQ01038830.1:430-23665 GCA_013400655.1 Mystacornis crossleyi
ATGGATCATTTGATCTTTGGTTCCTCCTGTTTTATTTTAATTAATTTTCAAAGTACCGATTTAAAGTCAATCCATCTTTATTAAAGCTTCATTGCAGGATTAAGAGAGATCTGAAAGCAAGACCAATACAGTCAGTAGAGACAGGCTCAAAATGGCCACTCAGCAAATAAAAAGTGTAACATGCTGGGAGTGTTTTGAGCAATTGGCCAATAAAATCAGGCAGCATTTACAAATACTGTGTAATTTTTTTTCTCTGGAAATGAAAATCTTTTAAACTTCTGGTTAATAGGCTTTTGTGCCACTTGTGAAACATTTCTTTTCGTTTTCTTAAGAGCATTCATTCATTTTCGGTTATTATTAATAGGATTCGGCATATGTGTACATCAAGTATGCTGCCATTGCCCAAGCTAAATGCAACGTGTGTTAGCAATATCATACCATTTGATTCCACTCTTTTGTCAGACTTTCAGGTTCAGAAACATCACAATTTCCTAGTGGGTGTCAAGGCTCTGAAATAGTCAAGACTGAGCACTCCTCTCCACATGCACCATGTACAGGGCACAGAAGGAGCAAGGCTTGTGAAAACAATGAGCTCATTTTAAATCTTGCAGAAGCAGACACCTTTCTAACACTTCCAGATAGATTGAATTCAGTTGAAAGCCTGCCTTGGTGGTATTAGAACTTTGTCTAGGAACTTCTTAGTATTTAAAATGGATTCTGTGCCAACCTACTTATTTCACTTTCCATTAGAAGAGCAGTAAATCTGAGATATTTTATGAAAAAGCACTGTTTTGTTTGTCACAGGTATCAAAAATGTCCTTTTCTCTCTTCCAGAGGTAATGTTATTGAAGTCACAATGCTGAATTCCTCAGACCATATCTATAGTACAACTTCAGTTCTTCTGGCTTTTGCTGGTTTTGAGAAGACAAGCGAGAGGTACATCAAAACTTCACATGCGGTATAACACCTCGGAAAGCACTATTCCCTTTCCACCATTTCTTTAATGGACACGTGGGAAAAAAGGAATTGCCCTGTGTAAGATCTGGATCCAGTGGTAAGGGAGCGAGGGTATTATCAGGAAAGAGTGACTAGCACAACGGTGTGGGCACTGGGGCTGCTGTGCAGCAGGTCCAGGATGCGCCGGCACAGCTCACAGTTCCTCTGCTTCATTTGGCACAGCTACTTCCCTCTCGTTCAAATGGACAAGAGTTCACAGCTGTGGATATATTACCCTCACTCACTTTTCCCCTGAGATTGTGTCTACAGAGGCTATCGGGGGCCTCCATTACATTAGTGCTGCTACTAAAACAAGACAGTACTTACAGAAATGTATTTCAATCCTGACTCCTTCAGACGTGCTTTGGCTACTTTCGTCCACTTAATGAGAATATAATCTAGGGCCCAGCTGGTGTAAGTCAGCACAGAAGCAATGAGCCTAAGGAAACGGTGCCAACTTACCTCAGTGAGGTTCTGGCCCAGGGGATTCATAATGGATGGAGTTGTCTAGTCAAGAAGAGGTTGGAACAGCTCAGGATGACTGCATTTCTCCCCCACTTCCACAGTTCAGACAGCTTCTGCCAAATGGTATGAGCAGCTGGACATCTCTTTCAAATCCATATTTAATTCCCTAAAGCTGCATTGAAATGAAGAATCCTACTCACACGAAAAGAAAAAATCAATATTTTGCACTGCTTTAGCTTCAAATTTTAATGAACAAGGAAGGTGCTGTTGTAGTGTAGGAAGAAATCACATAATCAAAGATACAGAGTCTCAAGGCTGAGGAAAACAAGAAAAAAAAAAGCATTTTAAAACATTTCCTTTGTTTAATGCTTATGACATAACTTTATTTATTAAACAAATTTAACATCTTTTTTGCTCAAGAGTGAGTAGTAGTAGGGAAAAGATTACAGTCTGAGAATGGAAATGACTGCACAAATTAAATCAGAAAATATGAGTTATTATCATCCATGACATTGCCATCCATAGACAGAGATACAATAAATATATCAAACTACTTGAATTGGGATCAGATTATTTTTAAGATTAATCCCTCTACTTGCCTTTTCTCTTTCACCACAAAGTTAAACAAATTTCAAATCAGTGAATAACCATAGCTATGGATGGAAAATAGAGGCCTTTTTAAATTCTGATTGAAATTTGCTTTTTCACCTTCTTAATTTAATCAGAAGAAAGTCCTCTTCAATACTGTTTGGTGCTAAAAAATTAATCAAATACAGATAAGATGCACCTGAACATAGGGAATGGAATACAGGAAAGAAATAATGATGTCAGGTAGTGTTATTGATTTTGTTGGGACTATCTAAATTGTATGAGAGTACATTACATTATGGAGTGGAACAGGATCCATGTAAATGTAGTGCCTTAGATTATATTTATAAATTCCAGTCTTAAGAATCTTTTTTGAGGTCTTTTATGTTGAATTTTCACTCATGTAAAAAAGGCATTGTAAAAGTACGCCCCACTGGATTTGGCTTACAGACTTGAAAAAAAAAAAAAAAACTACCTGAAACCCTCAGGTTTCACCCAACTAGATTAAAGTCTGGTTTAGCATACAGATATTTCTGAAATTTTTGCTAGCACTAAATACAACTAAATGGACAGCTGATCTTTACTAACAGGTCTCATTTTAAAATTAACATCACTAAATCTTTTTAATTTTCTTTCATAGTCTAAATCAGAATAAGAAATTTGACCCCTTAACAACAGAGATGTAAGCTTCCATATGCTCACCTGAGACTATAAAAAACATTGAGACTTGTTTTACAGATGGATCAAATCCTAAAAGCCCAACTAACGCAACAGCCAAAGACAGGATGATATGAATATCACTTTCTCTTTTTGAACTTTTAAAGATTGAAAGTGGTATCTTTCCTCTTAAACCAGTAGTTCATCTCTAGAAATAAACAAAGGGAAATAGTTTTCAGAGAAAGAGGCTCAATTTCTCAATCAGGTGCACCTACGCTGATATTTTCTGCAGTGAAACAACATCATTTCAAACTCCACCACTAAATAAACTGAAGATGCTCTCTGTTGTTAGGAAGTATCTTCCACTAGAAGTTATAATATTTAGGGTACACATACTTTATATACACCACATATTTGAGCAAATGTGCCTGGACACATCTTTCAGAACTTGTATTTGTCTGGTACACAGGGATTCCTAAGACTGCCAGAGCTGGTGTGGTTTTGAAAGGTAAAACTGCCTAACCATCAGGCAATGAGAAACGAGATTACCTGCTTGACACAGCCCTGTTCCAAATTAAACTTCAAAAGAATACCATAATCAAACAAACTAAACATAGGTATCCAAGGACAGCACAACAAAAGGCTGCTTTGCAGGGAAAGAAAGAAAGAAAGAAAGAAAGAAAGAAAGAAAGAAAGAAAGAAAGAAAGAAAAAGAAAGAAAGAAAGAAAGGAAGGAAGGAAGGAATGGGAAGCAATATAGTCAACCCTGATGGTAAAAAGAATACTAACTCAGAAAGGAAGTGAAAACTGAGGTATCCAAGTATATTTGAACAAGGTAAAAAAAGTGGGGTAGGTTTTCTTAATTAATTGCATAGGCAAAAATTCTATACACCTCCAGACCCATATGGACCAATCAGCTGCTCTTCTAAAGGCTTCCTTCACAGTTTAGAAAAAAGAGGGAAGTCAGAGCCGTGAGTGACCTGTGTAGTAATCCAGTAACTGCAAATTCTGAAGATTTCCACCTCTGGTGACTGTTCACACTAATAGGAAACAGTCTTTTTCCATTCCTGTGAGTAGGATAAGATCTGTTCTAGATCTGTAGAGGATCTAGCCTCACCCAGCAAGCATATTTCTCTATGAGTGACTTTTGGGGGGGAAAACAAAAAAAGAAATCTAGAAAGCAGCATCAGTGCAACTGCATCCAAAAACTATTTTGAATGCTGGTTGAGTCTAAGAAAATCCAGTTCGGAGGAGTGCTGGGTATTCCCTGTGTATATCTGAGGTTGGTGAGAGCATGACTAAACATGTTAATTTTTTACACCTAAGCATCTCAGTCAAACCAGATAAAACAATACCATGAGTCTGAAACCTGCCCCTTCGAAAGGAAGATATGTGGGTGGTGGTCAGGTGTCTTTGATGCAGGCCAGATACAGCACAGGAATGTGCAATATCCTGCTTCCTTCAACACCAGAAAAATCAAAGGGCTAGAGATCATCTCCCTGCTCACAGCTCCAATCCTTCCAGCCAAAAAGTTCTCCACAGAGGGGACCTCTCTCAGGGGACTGCTCCAAGGCTGTGCCTGGCCATCTGTGCGTCTGCATTTTTTTCTTTATGTTTTCCCCTGGCTGACTTGTTGTTGTTGGTTGTTGTTGCTGTTGTGGCAGTTGCAGTTTTCTCTCTCTGACTCCATATTCTACCACTCAAATAGCCCTGTGCCAGTCCACCCTGTACATAGTCCTGAAAGGTGTTGGGCACAACTTTAGTTTGGAGACCAGTCCCATGCCATAAAGCAACTTAAGTTTTTGCACTTAATGTGGTATTTATAATTTCCTACTTCTGTCTGCCTAAGCCTTGATGCTGCTGGGGATGTACTGGGCATTTAGCAAGCACTTGCCCAGGCCCCTCCCAGGCTGCAGGGTACTGACCAAGCACGGCAGCTCCCTCAGACCCCCATGAGCTGCCTCTGCAACCGACGTGAAGCTCTCTGACGTATTCTAACTGCATTCAGAGCATTCACAAAGATTGCATACATATAATCTTTAGCATTCTGCAGCTTAACGCTCTACCTGTAAAGCAGCAGTCTTATACCTCAAACTTCCAAACGCTGTGGGACAGTAACTTAAATAATATTTGTGAAGTACACAGAAATGTTATTATCGGCAGCAGAGTCCGCACAGAAATTAATATTTGTTTACTCAGAACAGGCTTAGCTCTGAATGTACAGCAAACAAAGGGCATTGAACACTGAAAGCTAGTGATAAGGGAAAAAAAATATGGCCACTTCCTCACCATCTCGTGCATTGAGGAACAAGGAGCAAAATAAGAAGTGATTAACAATTCAAACATCTGTTATATCGTATATGTGCGGGAATAAATTCTAGACTGAATAGAGACTATGTCCTTAAAATTCTTTTTTGTTCTTTTTTCTTAAATTTTCTTACTTCCACCATATTTAAATTTTGGAAATATTGTTTTAAATGCAATGCAAATAATACTTACAAAATATATTTTGCAAATTCAGTTACTTACTAATGGGGTATGATGCATTTCACCACCAACCAGTAGTCCAAAACTTGCAGACACCCTTTTGCAGGAAAGTCTTACAAATGCCAAATAGTCATATTCCATTTCCTACATTTGTATAGCTAAGACTGAACATAACCAACCATTCAGTGATCTCAAGAAATATAGAAGAGCTCAAGGAAGAATAGAAACAGCTAGAAATATCAGTGTCTCAGGGAGAAATTAGGGGAGAACTCTGCAGGAGGTTGGGGAATACAAAGTAAGCAAGCAAACCAGAAAGTCAGTTTTCTTCGCTTCCTCTGTCAGCTGCATGCCGGCTCTAATGAAAGCAGCAGCTAAGTAATCCTGCCAGCCCTCCAGGTTGGAGAGGGATATGATGACAAGGAATGTGAGGAATGAAGCACTGCTTCTGCTGTTACATCTGTTTGAAAATCTGACATCAGCTTCCTTCCAAAGCTAACTAACCCAGCAATTTTTGCAGCTATTAACAGAACACACTGGGTATCATTGAACTCAAGGTGCAGGAAGAATCAGACCCAAATCCATCCAATCTAACAGCTGGGCTGTTTTTATTTTACCCGTTAAGCTTTTGCTGTCCATACCTTTTGATAGACATGTTTATTTTGGTTTTTTAATTAAGTCCAGGTCATTAAAAAGGGTAGAAAACAAAAACTGTGACCACGGTCTCCAAAAATGTTAGAAAGTTTAAAAAACTTTGGTCTTCATAAAAGATAGAAAAAAATAAAAAGAATGAAGACAAAAAGTGAGAAATGAATGGCTGCAATTGGGAGTCCCCAGCTCAGTATTCCTGTCACTAGTAGTACATTATACCATAACAAAAAATCAGCAAACTGGAAATTCCTCCTGCTGTGCAAAAATGAAGCCAGAAATGACTGTCCCTGCTGCCTGCACAGAAAATATCAACCTCTATGTGATGCTTCACAAGCTGGGTATGTTTGGGTAGCTCTAGATTACAGAGCATGAGCAGCAATTTTCATGATTCAGCGGCACACTTAGGCACGACGTGGTTTCATTTCCATTCTGATGTGGATTCTGTTAAAAGATCTTTGTGCAACCACAAGAGGATCTGAGATAGCCAAGGGGAAAATAATAATAATTTTTTTTGACGTTCCAGACAGAAAAAGACTGAATGCCACTCACCGATTTAGTGCAAAAATCTAAGGAAAATTACCATTTTTATAATGCTCTTTTCCCCACTAGTTGTTCATATTTTTTCCCAGGGATTTTTAGAGGCAGAATGCTGCATTTGTGGTCAACAATTCTACAGCTTCCTAATCTGTACATTTGTGTGAACAATTGTTATTGATATAACTGCAAAATATCACAGTCTCTTCTTACGATGTAATTAAGGATTAGACATGATACGATTATTATTAATTAAAATTTATTGCCTTCCAGTATGGTTGCCACAAGTACGGTTTTTGAACTCTCATATCGCCTGATTGTATAAAGTGCAACAGCAAGCTTAATGTTTTGTACAGGATGCACAAAGGGTTAAACACAAAATTTCAACTATTGAGCAAAAACTGGTATGAAATGTTACCCACTCTGTGATTTAGTGTCAGATCATAACCTGGAAGAGAAAAGACTTTTTCCTTGATCTAATTAGAAAGTAGACAGTTTTTACCAGCTGGCAAGGTTTCTCCTCAAATAAATTTCAAATAGAACAAAAAGAATGGCTGACTGTAGAAACAAGTGGAGGCATCACCACTTTTTGTAAGCAAGTTAGAGGATGTATCGTAAATAAGAAACAAGAGAAGAAGTTTAAACAGAGCAAACCAAAAAATAAACAATAATAAATGACCAGGATTAAGATGACATTAACCCCAAAATTAAAAAGGAACTCAAGCAAACTGCTGCAAAAAAAATAACAGCTTGTAATCTCTCTTCTATTAGTCCTTTCATCTGATGACTGAGAGGTGGCAAACAAGATGTCAATTTCTTGAAGAATTTTCATAAGGAAGCTGCAAACTTCTAACTCTGGCCATATCTATGCTGGGAAAATTAGTAGGAATTATAGTAAAAAACAGTAGACACATGGATAAATATTATATACTTGGGGAAAAATAGCAGGAGTTTCCACATGGTTATCAAATTTATGGGAGTTCTTCACAGGGTCAACAAGTACATTCAGCTGATATCAACTATCTGGCTTTCTAAAGGTGTGCTTTTTAAAAAGTGCCTCTTTGGCACATTTTCAGAAAACAAATTAATTGTGGCATTGGATGAATACCTCCATGGTTAAAAGTCAGGAAACACAAAACAGAATAAAAATAGAACAGAACAAGATCATTAAGACAGAGAAAAATTGTATGTTGATGCTGCTCCATACAGTGATGATCAACCAGGAAGGATGTGAGCAACAAGTTGCAAATCTGCTGATGATATGAGCTGATCCTGAGTAGGAACAGGAGAGAATGGTGGTGGAAGAATGCAGAGGTACTTTGTACATCACATAATGAAAAGAGAGTTTTAGATCAGTAGAGATAAATGTAAAGAAATGTAAAGAAATGCAGAAGGGGAAGAAAGATTCTGAATTTATAGACAAAGTCATGGGCTCTGAGATGATTATTAAGAAAAAAAAAATTGAGAACTAAACATTCCACTGTAAGAAATCAGGGTTCCCCACATATTAAGCTCTGTAATTCTGTTGCTGCATTTTAAAAAGGACACAGCAGAACCAGAATAAATGCATGAAAAAGATAATTAGGAATATGAAAGGGCTTCAATAGAGGTGATGACTAAGTAGAGTAAGACTCTCATCTGGCTCAGAGGGAGTCCTGGGGAATTAAGATAAGGGTCTTTAAAACCATAGGCAGCAGGAAGAAGGCACATAGATCAACCATTCATATTTTCTTTTAACTTAATTACTAAATGTTACTGAAAACACTGAAGGAGCACACTTCAAGACAGAGGTGTTCTTAGGTGTTGTTAAATATTGGAATTTCTAGACAGAACAGTTTGTGGACCCAAAGTTTTGCTGGCTTGCAAAGAATATTAGTCAAGTTCATACAAGGGAAATACATCAAGAATTACTATCTGTCCAGAAATCACATCTAGCTCATGTCTTTTTCAGGATATTCAAGGAGTAAAAGTCCCTTTCCCTTTGCCACCTGTGTCAGACAATCTGGGAGTTGATAATAAGCAGATTTGTCTGAGAGGTCTCTCCAGAGACCACCACTGGCCAAAAAAAATTTCTTTGGAGAGCAGCAGGAGAGCAGAGGGATTCTGATATATAATGCCCTAGGACTGAGGCAAGGATGCTAGAAATCTGGATTTATGATAGAATAAGCTGAAACAATTAATAAATTCTGGCAATGCTAGAACTTTCTACAAGGTCGGAGGATCAGACAACTCTCTGGAGAAACACCACTTCATGCTTGTCCTGTCCTTATATTCTTCGCATTAGATATCTATCAGTGGATATAGCAAATGGAGCTAGACACAACTTCAGTCTGACCTGCTACTGGTATTTCGTTTGCTCTGAACTCTGTTTTTATGGCATCTTGCAAGTAGGGACTGACACGGCTTAAAGAGCATCCCCCTGCTCCTGGGGCTTTGACTGCTGGGTTCAGGGCCAGCTTAGGGAGAGAACAGCTGCTGACTTTGCAAGCTGCTGTGAAGAAAACTAGAAGAAGCCCCAGCAGACACTGCCCCTCCTTCCCTTGGGAACTGCTTTTAGCTGTGTTGATGCCCTTCACCTGAGCTGTGCTGCAGCTGTGTTATGGCCATACCTGCACCTGGCCATGCACCCTGATCAGAGCTCTGCTCCTGGCCCACAGGCTGACTGTCTCCTGCAGCCTGGGTCCTGTCTTGTCACCACGACTTCACTTGGTGACCACTGGCTCTCAGATCTCCCTTGTCCTCTGCCCCAGCCCTTCTGCGCTTAGCTTGCTGGGCACGTTGGGTCTGCACAGCCAGGGATGGCACAGCCGCTGCAGCCTGGGGGCACCTACCATGCCCTGCCCCATGGCCCATGCTTTACCCCAACAGCAGTGCAGAAGTTTGATCAGTATCTTCTGTTAATATCTACCCTGGATAGGAACACATCACTAAAACATGCAGAATCTGAACAGCCAAGAAGACTGTGACAGCGTCTTTTGTCTTTAAAAGAAGTATCTCCTAGCACACTGTCACAATTCAGAAGAGCTTCATTTATGTAAAGGTATCTACTGTGAAATTCCATTGATTGCATAATGCAACACTTCCTTTTAGAATTGGCAGCTAAAATATATGAAGCTCTTTATTGTAGGAGACTTGTGTCCAAAGTTAGTATAGAGGAAAAGTGGAGAGAAGGCTAAATACAGGCTGTTCTCTTTCTTTGCTGTGCTTTTAGAATAATGTTCTTCATTCCTGTGCATTTCTTGCTCCAGAAGCACTGCGAGAAATAACTGAAACTGTCTGCTCTAGTAGGATAGCAAAATTGCGAAGCTCTGGCTCTGAACACAAGTGTAAATGTACATTGAAAGCCGGAAAAAACCCTCAATTGACATTTTCGTTTTTGCTTGGTTCATGGCAGTACATATTCCACTAAATAATATATTGCACTAAATTTTAAAATACTACTATTTTCAAAATGTTGGATCCTTCCTTCTGGTTTGCATACCAGTGGAATTCATTTATTTGATTTTTTCCATGCTTATGAAAATCTGAATTTTCCTTTTTAGCTTTATCATGGGAATCTTAATTCATTTAGGCTGCTGATTCCAGGAACTGATGTTTTAAAAGTTGAACATTAAGCACTGAACAATTAGCAAGAAAGCTCTAAGAGTTGGCAACAATTACAACTGCAAGGAATTTTGGGTTTAGCTCTTAAAGTTTTAGAGTTTGGAATCAGTATAGTTCCATCATCCATAGTATGATGGAAACAGTAGGAGGTTTTTGATACTGTCTCCCAAAACCTCTCATAGTGCCAAAAAATCAAAAAAGGGGCTTTTATGCATAATAACTGTTACATGCACGTGTACTTTAATTCTGATTAGACATTTCACATTTCTTACTTTCCCCACCCCTTTTGCTCATTTGTTTAATTGTCTGTTACCATTAGGTTTTTTCATGCCTCGGTAAAACATGTTGCTAGTATTCAACCAGTGAGCCTTGAATTCAAGAAGATTTTTCCTTTACAGATAATTTTAACTATTAATTCTGTGAAATCAGGTCTGCATATATTATAAAGATTAGACGTTAAAAATAGACATGAACAGTTTTCACTTCCCTCAAAAATGTCTTTTGTGTTCAAGAAAGGGAAAAAAAAAAGAGTGACTATTAGGAAGAGAATTAGAGAAAAAGACAAAGTTCAGAATAGGCTTAATTTTAATACCTGGTATCACTAGAATTAATTCCACTTGAATCCTATCTAAACCAGAATGAGATTTCAGGTAAAGCTTTCTGAAACAAAGTTATTCATGCAATTATGATAAATTACACAAAAGGAAAAACAAAGGTTTGCATTAGTAAACTTTGCTCTCCTTCAGGCGTTACTGCAGATCAGAACTAAGACAAGTCTGAGCTCAGGAAAAGCTGCTGCTGCTTAACTCAGATGAGGAACACAAGTTCCTTTCCAGTTACATTTAGGTGTGAGTTCACCTGTAGTAGCAACTTTCTGTTCTTTATCTTTTGCCTTCTGTTGCTAAGTAATATTTGCCTCTTTCCTTCCTCCTGCCTCTTGAGTTCAAATGAGAAAGATAGGCTCAACATCTCAGGAGCATAATTGTGAAAGGTGTTTAACAACTAAGGTTTCCTTTTCATTGCCCTGCAAGGAGAAATTCAGATACCTGATTTTCCATTTACAATGCCAAAACCTAAACATTATGCCCTCATATAGTCTCTCTCACTTACTATCTTTTAAACCACATATTAACAAGACTAAAAGTTTCTTGCCAAAGAAGCCTTGGAGCATTTTGGCTGGCTTACATAGGGGCTGATTTCTTCACATGCAACAGAAATACTATAGTAATCAATCCACTAAGGGAGAAAAATTAAATATTCCCCCAGCTACTCAACTTCTAAAGGATTCCAGCAGTTTCTGAATTTAATTACTGACAAGTTTAGATATGCTGCGAGATTCCAGGGCTGATTTTATGCTCTTTCCTTTGAACCTCTCTTGTCAGACTTTCTCACAGTTCTTCATAAATGAAGGCCCCGATTGTTTAGACTAAATTGGAACATTGTGTTTATGTCCACACAGCGTAATACTAAACATAAACAAAATCACATGAAAATTCTTGGTATGAGAAAAGAAGACGTATCTCCAATGTAACTGCTTTATCAAAGAGCACATAATTTATCTTAACATGCAGAAAACTATTGCAATTTAAATCTAAACAAATTGTATTGCAATGTAAAAGAGCATACAGATTTATTCCCAATAAAGCAAGCGAGAGCTGATTTTTTCCACCAAGTATTTAGACAATTTACTGTGGTACAAATATGTTCAGCACTAACCCAAAATGCAATGCCACTGCTGGGGCTCAATTGCACATAGCAAAGACCATTGAGCAAACTTGCACAAAGTCAGCTACATCAGTGTGTGTATTTTCCAGGCTGGGGAATGTTTGTGTACACACAGGACTTTTGAATTCGAAATCAGAGTTCCCAGCTACACAGAGCTGGCAGCTCTTGGCTTTTGAGTACTGTAGCCTGCAGTCAAATAAATTGTTCAAAGACAATGTAGCTGCACATGCATGCTCAGCTACAAAGGTCACATGCTTGAGATGAAAAGATCCAAGAAAAAGACTGAACAAGAGTTTGTGGTTGGAAGGAAAGTTCTTGAAAATATTTTGTCTTTGCATTCATAGCAGAATACTCTTGAGTAGAGACATTTCCCTTTTATTGTAATTAAAGACACTTCATAATGAAACACCTGGAATTTCTTTAAATTAAAAAGTAAGATTATTAAAATATTCTCTTTACCAGAAAAAAATTAAAGTTTATCCTCACTCTTTCCAATACAGAGCAGTCCTCCTTATTCCTTTCCTTGTACTTAATTAAAAATGCTGAGCCGAGGAAGATCACAACTAAACCGATACTCAACTGCAAAACTCAAAGAATGATTTCCTAATTCCCTCTCCATTCATCCTTCCATTCTTACTGCAACTGTGGTCCACACACCACCAGTAATGACATTTGTGGTCCACTGATGTTTGAAACTTCAATAAGTGGCAACGACACTCAGGAATCATAGAAAGGCTGGGGATGGATGTGTTAATCTTAGGTACTTGTTAACTTGCTCTGTCTGGTTAATAAGTTGTCGGCAATCACATTATTACCAGTGAGTAACTGAAAATACTAGGAATAAGTGCAAAACTTTATGTAGCTTAAACATAGGAGGATTTAAAGGTGTTACCCTTTACTAATGCCTGTAGTGACATTTTCATTACCAAGGACGAGAGGTCTAAATGGATGTCTCTCAATGTCACTTGTGACTTGAAGCAAACCATAATTAAACAAACACTTTCAACTCTGAAGAATCAATGAAGCATGCAGACACACACCACAGGGGAGAAACCAAACCATATGTCTGTATTTTGGGGCATTTTACGAGATGCTTGACATACCTACTATGGGGTTATTACAAGGAAACAAACAACTGAACACAAAAGGATTTTTTGTTACAAGAGTAAAGCTCTAATCCTTTGCACTTACATTCCCATGAATGAGAACTCATAAATCGTTGCTGTACATCCAAAGACCTACATTTTCAGCCTATGACACTGTGTTTTCCCTCAATACACAAATACACCCATGAATCTATTTGGAGGCATTGGAAACACGCTTATACATGTGTAAGCATGTTTCGGATTTAATGAGCAGTGAAAAATTAAGTGACAATGATAACACTTCAACGCAGTTTATAAACTGTATTTGAGAACGTACATGCACTGTAAGGGCAGTGCTACACTATTAACTGAAACAAAAATAAACAGCTTCAGTACGTACTTCCTCACACAAAAATACCTCATTGACGGCCTTACTTAATGTTGTGTAAGAACACCATATTTAGAAAACAGCAAGCAACAGAGAACTATTCTGCAGAGGCAGTTCCTCTGAGGAGCTAACTTTAGATGCAAAAGGAAATTATTTTAGCTAGATCTTACCTTGCACCAGAATTCATTCTCTGCTGATGGGAAACAAAGATTAAGTTTCAGTTTCTCAGTGAAGCTAAACTGCCTTCAGCAGGAATCCCTGAGCAGGAGAGCAGACTCAAATTGGATGGAAAATCCCCATGTCACCAGTAACTGCTAGCTAGCTGGATTCTCAGACACATCCTAAGACAAGTTTAATTTTTTAACACCATTAAAATTCAACCAGTATATGGCATGACCTCTCTTCACTGTGATGTACTAATGAGGCAAAAAAAAAGTAGGAGCTTCTCCCCACAGACCCTCATCTCGCAGATTCCTTGGCTAGGTTTGAGGCCACCGGGTCCCCTCAAAAAAAGGACTTTAAACAGGTGTTATCATCATGAGGATAGAACCAGACCAGAAGATGAAGTAACTTTGCTTGAAATACATTAATTTTGTATAAAGGAGGTGTAAGACTGAGAGAACCAGAGTTGATACAGGTCACTGAGGTGGAATTGCAAAAATACTACGGGATAAAAAAACATCCATCTGTTAAAGTTAAGAAACTGGGAATGGAAGGAAAAATACTGTACAGATGAAAAAAATGCACATTCAAATGAAAGAGTTAACAAAGGGTTGGAAATAGAGAACAACTAAAGTATTTCCTACCAGGCATAGCTGGGGAGGTTATTATTCTAATTCAGAGAAACATGATTATGTTCTCTTCTCCTTTTTTTTTTTTTTCAATCCAGCATAAAAGAAACCACTGTATGTTGGAATTGTACTTGTATATAAATAGAGAAAACCCCAATAAAATAAAAGGCAACCAACTAGTATATTCTTTAGGGGGAATCCAAATAACCACGGCTAGGTGGCTCAGTATACGTAGCAAAGAACAAGTAAGGTAGAATTGTTTCCTTAAAGGAAAGAGTTTGGAAATCTGCATGATCCCAGTTTGAAGCTGTAGCTGGGAGACATGATCTAGCATTTTAACTACACTCAGCAGCAATTTTCTTTACTAGATGGCTTCTCATGGACTGTGACAGGGAGGGAACCAGACAAAAACTGAGCACAATACAGACTAAGAAATAGTGCATTGGGATTTTATTATAAAACCTCTATACCCAGGTATACAGCAATAAAAGAAAATAATAAAGGCGTTGGATGAAAGTGAGGTCGAACTCTCCAGTAGGCACGTACTACAGGAGATCTTAGCTAATGACAGGGGAATGGGCATTTCCAAAGATTACAGAAAGAAAGGTGTTTGTACACACACCGACAGAAGGTTTCCTTGTACAGAACAAAAGCAAGAAACAGTGACAGGAAGGAAATCACAGGGAATAGCTTGAGTAATAGCCAAAATGCGGTTTCAGATCTGTGTAAATGTCAAGGTAGAGAACAGAAAGCAGGGGTATCTCACACGGAGTGTTAAAATCAATTCTCTGATCAAACAAAATTATGTGAGAAAGAGGGAAAAAGAGAACAAAAGGAACAAGCACTTTGAATAAGAGTTCTACTCCCAAAAGTTATTTTTTCCACCTGTAAAAATAAAACCCAGAGTCCTAGCAGAGCTGGTAGATATGAATAACAAACTGCAAACATTAGCTAAAGGAGCAAAAGTGTAATATGATAACTAAAACACAAGACACAGGAAGAAGAATATTCAGAGTAAAAAGTGGTAAGATGGAGAACTGTTCCACCTTAAAATTTTGTAATCTTTTTATCTTTCAGTTCCCAGATGAAAATGGTTGACCAAAACACTAGAACAAAGATGGAGGAAGAAACACAAACAAATACCCTTTCTTTCATTTTCACCGAAAGTAATGAAGACTAAAGAAAATTAAATGACCTCCAAAGGCAGGAATTAATGCAAGTAGGAGAATTATTTTTAAAGGAAAATAAATAATATTAGAAGGAAGCACACAGTGTGAAGCCTCTCAGGTGTCAGAGAGCCAGAGAGTGCAGTAGATTCATTAATTTCCTGGGTTCCTTTTAATCTACACTTATAAAACACTATTTTAAAACTTTGCTGGCTAATTTTCCAGTTCTGAATTCTTTTGCANTGACATCTGGAAGAATGTCTGTCAAGAAGCTGAAATACGTTCATTTCAAAACATTTGAAATATAAGTAGAAAAAAACCTATGTTTTCTTGAATAAGAATTTACATATGTATTCTTTTCTTTACAATTGTAGGCTTAGAAATTGCCCGAGAACTAGGAACCCAGGAGACGGTTAAATCAGGACTTGAGGCTTCCAAGAAACAAATAGTGACAAGAATAATCTGAAAGGCTTTCTTTTTTTTTTTTNAAAACTAAGCCTCAAAAGTCATAGCATCATCTCTCATAAGAAACTTTTATTTTCCCATGACCAGAAAAATGAAGCCTTACTGCAAGGAAAGAGAAAGAGAAATTAGTAACTATAAAGCGAATATGTATCATGTGACTGTGGTGGCTCCGGTGCTGCCCTCACTAATGAACAAGACACATGGAAACAGCCATTTCTACAAGATCAGGCTATGTATGTTGCACAGAAACATCATCCACAGAAATTCTTGTGGAGTGCTAGCGTGGGAGTGCTGTGCTCAATGTATCTTTCTGATTCTGTATCCTTGCCCAATATATAGCTGCTGGCATGCTGAGGCAAAATCTAAATATGGAAAAGAGTTAAAGGGGAAGTACTAGATATAAGATTTAAGTGGAGGCAGAGGATCTCTTGCACTAGGTCTGCCTTTTAGACTTTATTTCAGAGTTTAGCTTTCAGCACAGCTCAGAAGCTGAAGCATATTGGAAAATCCTTTTCAGGTGCATTCAAACCATAATCAACAAATATCATCATGAAGAGTATGATGCCAGTTTATGTTGCTTATCAGTAACCATAGTTGATATCAGAACCAGACTACGTAAATAATTTTGAAGTCTAATTTGAGAAATAGATTCTTGACAATGAACTCTTTGCATTAACAGTGAATGTTAAGGCATTCACTCAGTATGCCTAAGGTTTCATCATTCTTACGTAGAAGTATGTACAGTATAGTTTTTTGTTCCCTTAGTTACCATTTCACCATGTGATCCAAATGGTTTCCTTGTGATGATCTACTGGGTTTCCAAATGGTATCCAAAGATTTAGAAAATGAGGGTGAGTTTTCACACTACCTTCAGAACTGAAGAAGGAGATTGCCAGCCTGAGATGAACATTTGGGCNTCTCCCTGAAATTACTATAGGTAGATTTTGGGGGCTTTTTAACCTAACAATCTCCCTCAGTTTTTGAAATTATTCTGCTTGTTTTCCCTTTTTAAAAAATTCAGGTCAAGACCAATGAAGAAGACTGTATAGATGGTTACCTTTATTTTTGAAAGAAAAGAAGGAGTTAACAAGAAATTTCTCAGAAAATCCTACTGTGAAGTTCAGATGGCACGTGGGCACGTTCACAAGCTTGGTTACTTACAGATTTCCTCAGTGAAGAAAGCAGACTGGGACTCACCATAGGTTTCCGAGCATGATGCATTTCTGTGATTTGAGAAGGTTGACTCTGGTGCCACTGGAATGGCTGCACTGCAAACATAAGCCACGCCCCAGTAAAGGTCCAGGCCTGGCAATTTTAAAGGCAAAAGATAAAAGGATGCAATCCTTTCCTGGAATAAAAAGGAGTACAAGCTCTTTTGTCAATTAATGTGAAGAATAATAGGCCTTAAAATCCTAAAAATGAGTTATAGAACCACTGACTGCCAATTTTAATTACAGGTGGACCAAACATTATGCAGTGGAAAAGAGGAGTTTCCTGTTCTGCTGCCTCTCCCTTCATACAGACACCGATGAATGAAATCAGAATACAATGCACTTTCTACATTTACTTTTCTGTCAGTAAGAAGTAACATATATTCATACATCATGTAGAACAAACATGGGATAGAGATTTTCCGCTCTAAAGAAAAAAAAAATCTTAACTCTTTTGTAAGCACATACAAAAGTTAAAATAAAAACCCTCTGGAAGGCTCTTTTCCCAGAAAGAGCACACAGTGGTTGCTGCTGCTACCATCCAGTGAAAGGCTGAATTGTGTCTCTATATGAAACTGCTCCTTGCACACTACCTCTCTTCCCCTACTTCTCCTCAGCACGAGGAAAAATGTACTAAACTTTCTCCAACATCTCTGACAAAGTATGCTCATTTACATGAAGGTGTCTCATCCTGATCTATTTTACCTGACCTTGCTGTCCCAAGAAGCATTATTCCAATGCCTCATAACTGTAGCACCTCAGAAATTCTAGTGATGGCGGAAATGGGATAAATAGTGTTTTCTGAACCTTATACAATAAGGAAAGAAATTGTCAATGAGTCATGTCTGTCTGAGCATAATTTGATATTATACAGATATGAAGATGCACATTTATGGTACTGTTTTGGCATTAATAGCAATTCAGCATCCCCAGGAAAAGGCAGCCTACTATGGGAAATTAAGGATCACAGGACTTCAGTCTCTTTTACATCTCTGGCTGACATGTTCCAAGTCATATGGCTTTATAGATTCTTACTGATCTCCATAAACACATCTCTTTGATGTTTAAAGTCTCAGCTGGAGTCACATTTTGTAAGCCAATAGCGCCTTTCAAAATATTTATGTCCTTTGACTCAAAGTTCAAAACAGGGCAAGATTCACTTTGCATAATCATGTCGAGCAAGCACAGTATTTCTTTTACCACAGTTTGAGGGACAGGCATGTTGAGTATTTTAAGACACGATACCTCATGCAACTTTTGGCACTGGTGCCAAAGAACTATAACCTTTTAGTGAAGGAGAACAAAATGCTCAGTTCTTTGCACAGTTAGCCAGTTTTTAATGTATTGAAATCAGCTTCAGTAGTCTGAAAGTTTTCCATGACAAGAATCAAACTGTAACAACACTCTGAAAATGGAAATTGTGTACATAGTTTACTGTGGCTCTAATATATACAAAAAATACCTATGAAAAAAATTCAATGGAAAGAGATGGTAATTAAGTTAATAGGATTCATTAAGCATTAATCTCACAGACTTTAGTAAATAATGGCATCCTTTCTCCAGAATTTTTTAAGCCATATGTACTTTCTCTAGTAGGAAACAAAATGGCGAATTTCAATTTATAGAGCTCTCTGCAGAATATCGATTTTATGTATGTCACCACAGGTTTTCCTTTGCAAGACTTTTAGATTTGTGGTTCCAGTGCTCTTCGGCTTCCTAGGTATTCTTGGCAAGATGCTGAAGCCCCCAACAGGATGTCAGTACTTCGGCTAGATGATCCAGAGAGAGTGTGAGACAGATAGAGAGGAGGAGTAGTTCCTTCATTTCTCAGCGATTTGCATAGCTCATTCTGTCTGGGCTGCAGGGCTCAAACCAGCTGCTACACAAGAGATGGCAATCGCCACATAGAAAGACACACTCCAAATCATTCCATAACCCCCATTCCAGATACCCCTGCTCTCAAAGCCAGAGTCAAATAGAGGATTATATTAAACATACGTGTGGGTTTCAACCTCTTTGCAGCTGAGCTCGAGTGCTGCTGCTGTCTTCTCTCATTTACATTCTCCCATCTGTTCTTGTTTCATCTCCTGACACCCCTCACAAATTATTACACTCCTTTCTCAGTCCTCCTCCATTTCCTTCCTTCTCCCATTACAGCCTCTGTCACTGCCTTCTCACTTGCCTTTGCCTTTCCAGACTGTCATAATCCTTCCCAGCTTCAACCATCACAAGTCCTTCCCTCCCTTGCTCTGTCTTGCCTCTCCCCGTCAGCAGCTGTGTCAGGGCTGAAAGCTTCCCGAACCTGCCGACTTTACGACAAATCTGTACAAATATAGCAAAAGACATGGTCGTCTATAAGCCTTATGTGACAATATATTGCAGTTTCATCTCTCACCAAGCATACATTTAACCTTGACAGTGGTATAAATAAAGGATGTGTCATTTAAATGAGATGTATTTTTTTCTTTATATTTCAGTTAATTATTTTTTTCATGCATTGCAAAATGAAAGAAATATTTGGGTATACTCCCAGCCCTAGAAATTTTGCAGAAAATTCTGGTGAATTTCTGGCTAGGCTATTTAAAGGGACATGGGAAATTACCAATTATCTTTCAATCTTTTCAGTTTTTACATCTCAGAATAGTCTACCACACACAACAAAACTAATGGAACATGGCTGCTTCATGAAATAAATACCTCCACATTGTCCTCCCTATATGAAATCCTTTAGAAGGTGAGCAGAAAATGTCTAGGCATTTTATGATGATCCAACAGAAAACACTGTGACCATTGAGATGCCAGAGCACGTCCAGATGAACTACAAAGACTGCTTTACATTGAAATCATCAACTACTTTTACAAGGGGCTACCTTAAAACACTGCCCAGGTTATTAAGGATTTACCCTGCCAAATTACAAGACAGAGTTTTTAACCACAGAGAAAACTGAGCTGACAACTACAATGCTGTGATCCTTACGTCCATATACTTTAATACAACTACAACAATCCACAGATAAATCCACTTCTCAGGACCTGCTTCTCTTTCACTCCTGTTGCATACACATTCTTAAAGTTTCTAAAGGAATGGCATGACACAAACCCACTGTAAAACCAATGGGCAATTTTGTCTATAAGGTAATGTGGCAGAAGAGAATTTCATGAGGACGTATGAGATCTACTTGACTTACACATCTCTCTGTCATTCTCTAGCAAAGACAAGTCAATTCTGTTAGGAAAATTAAAATTGTTGTCATGAAAAGTGCCCCTGCTTTATTTGAGGAAGGCTTTTTTTTTTTTATCTTGTGAGTGATCATATGAGAAGAGCCAGTAGATTGATGCTCTGTGAAACAGGTTGCAAAAATACAGAAAAGAAATGTCTCTCTTAAGAAATTTCTTCCCTCTGTGACCTAAAGCATTATCCCTGGTCTGCAGGGGCTTAAAGATTATTAGGAAAAACTAATCAGCTTATGATATAGGGGTCCGCTCCATACCAGGATTGTTACTGCTCACTGAAGAAGGTTGAAAATCAGTGTTCTAGATCCCTTAGAAGCAGGTTTTGTCTGTATGGTTGTGTTCTGCCAGAACAGCTACAAAACAGGAATTTACTACATTTTCACAGCTTGTTTCTCTGTACTGCCCTATTTCTACGTGTCACTATTCTTACCTAATTTTACCATTAGCAAACCCTGGCTTCAGATAGAGCCCAATGAGAGTGTGCAGAATCCACCCACAGAGAACTACAGCAAGTTTGCTGGGATTTCCCACACCGAATCAGGAACAGAAAATGTATGTGATGTGCACAGCTGGTTGTATTTATAGGTTATGACTCCTCTGACCAATAACACATTTGGGGATTTTGCTGTTACACAAGTTACTCAACTCTCTTTGCTTTATATTAGGTGTCAAGGAAGAAAATTGTACTGGGTTGTAGAAATAAAATGGCATAAGCATCTACAATGAAAGCACAAAAACAGATCCATTGTCATAGGGTAACCTTGAATTAGGCCCTCAAAAAGTAGTTCTACTTTGACATCTTGAATTTTTGCTTTGATTCCAAGTGAGGTAAAGGGGACTTACATGCATGACATAACTTGACTATGAATGCCCAAAAAAAGAATTAATTCTGTTTTTTTTACCTTGTATGCAGCCTTGCATAGGTTTATTTTTATATCTGTGGCATCTTTATTTGCTTCTGCCTCTTCCTAAAAACAATAAGCCCTTCCTGTGCTTTTGCAGACTATTGTAAGTAAACAGTTCTCCTTTTGGTTTTAAAATTATCTTTTGTACAAGAAACATTTGTCCTACATAGCCAGTAAATTAAAGATTGCATTGAGTGGGAGATACATCTGTGTATAATATACAGAAAGTTTTATGACTTCCTACATAGTGACTTCTCTACTATTTTACTGGTGTAGGCCACAAGCCATTCTGGAGTGATCAAGAAGTGAGAAACTTCTCAAGTGCCATATTTTCAATGAAAATTACAACAGGCATCTTATGTTTTATACGGATCTGGACTTTGCCCACTTCTCAGTCTCTTCTTCCACATTGGTTTTTGGCCAGGTTTTCAAAAGAGCTTGAACACAGCAGAAGACCATTTTGAAGACCTGACTCAAAACATATAAAAATCTTGGAAGCTTAAAAGCCAAACATCAGAAACCTGGAAATCCTGTCTGTATCTAGTGCCTGACCTAATATTCTAGGCTAACTTTTTTTTGGAAGTTTTCAAAATTACTTGCAAGATCTCAAGGAAAATGTTGAAACAGTTTCTACACAAGTCCTATTCCATTCCAATATACAGGATCCTCAGAATAGTTGCAGAAAATCAAATAAAGCATTTTTAGTCAAATAGATGTTTGTGAGTTATTGCTTCTTAGAGTATTTCTCTTTCCTGCATCCCCACCACCACCCACCCAGTTTCACCCTTCCTTTCTTCCACTGATATCATTCCTCAGTTAAACTACATGCTGATCCTTCTCATTTTCAGCCCACATATCAGCAAGTATAAGTCCTGTATTTATGTATTCTCTCAGATTTTAACAACTATCATTACAGTCTTTAATTTCCATCTATCAGGCATGAAAAGGGTAATTCTGCTTGGTTGAATATGGTGAGAAAGAACTATTTGCTCTTCATCTTCCATTGTCTCTTCTGCCCATGTGGAAGTGGATAGACATCTCTGATCCATGCTTTGTGCCTGTTACAAATGCTGTCCCAGTTTTTCCGTTTTGAACACCTGCAGGTTTTCTGTGCAGGAAGAGACATGAAGGCAGCCCTGTGCTTAGAAGAGAGACAGAGGGTTATGATACCACTGGCAATCAGTTTTGCTCTGAATGAGAAAAGGCTGAGAGACAGACTGGGATCAAAGACAAGGCAAAGACAAGCTGAGAGACCCAAGCAGGTTGTTGATCTACGGAAGCAATTATCAGAAGGACTTTGTGAAGCGTATAGAGCAAACAGAACATGCAGGACTGGGAACAGAGAAATCAGGCGGTGAGCCTGGGTGAGAAGACAGGACGCTCTCTGGTGAATTCCACAGGTTTGTGCTCAGTGGTTGTCAGCACAGATACAGACCAGAAGTGACAATATAGACACTAGCCATGGAAACCTGACCTTCTAGTGCTGCTATCAAAATCAACAGTGGGTTTTTGCTGACTACTGCAAAGTAGCTTCTGAAAGGGCCATGCCGTCTCCTGCCAGCCAGCCTGAACAGGGGGTGAGTCCTGGCAACATATCAGGAATTCAAACTGACTGCTTTATACCTGTCTGTGACTTTTCAGTGCAAAAATCCAGTTTAGCATATCTGTCACGGCTTATCACAACATACTCTGCAATAAAATACCAACAGTATAATGATAGTCAGTCAGCACTGGTATTTTATCAAGAACCTCTTTCAAACGTTAGTTAGGTGTGAAAAAGGAGAGGAGAGCTGCAATAAAATTATACATTTGAATTTTTTATTATATTTTTACTCTCTTTAAATACTCTCATCACCTTTTTACTTTTTTTAGTTTTGTCCTTAATTGCAACTTCCCTAATACAAGTTATCACATATTGTGGTATGGAATCTAAAAACTTTTGCAGAATTAAAAGTCACAAACGCATGCAAGTCCAAAGCACACAAGTCAGAACTGGAGAGTTTTATGGGAAAAAGATATGAAACATGAAGAGATACGTGAGAAGGTCACGCACTGTTTGAACAGCTCTTGGCCCTTTTCTGTTGATCGTTTCTGAAGGACCACCAAACTGCTTGTGGTTTACTAACATAAAAGTAGAATGCCCACATCCATGTCACAGCTTAAAGAAAGTAATGGTCCAGCTTCAATTCTATTGAAGCCAACTTCATTTCTCCACAGAAGCCAACAGACTGACAAGAGGAACAGTCCCCTGCTCAGGTCAGTGTCCTGGTTTGGACAGGTGTCTACT
>VYZQ01038832.1:0-21387 GCA_013400655.1 Mystacornis crossleyi
AATATAAAAATTTCATATATAAAGAATTCATATATATGAAGTAAAGATTTAAAGAATGCTGATTAACAATATAATTTGAGAAATTTTATTACTAAGAAAATGATGTTCCAAAGCACATTAAATTTTCAGTGCTGCTACTAGGCAAGTAGTATTTCACATGCTTTTTTTTAATGCGGAGACAGAAACGAAAAACCTTAATTTTTTTCTAACCTCATCCATGAGGTGGGAAGTTTTATTTCTTCCACAGCTTATGCAAAGGAAGTAGTAGTTACAGAAATATTCCATTTCTTCCACCAACAGATACGACAAGAGGACTTCACTGGGGCTCATTTGCTTATAAGCACTAACTTAGAATTAACTGCCTGCGGTATTTTTGAGTCAAGCTGATGCTGTGAGATTTAGTACTCGGCTGATAGGATTTTTTTAGTATTATTTTTTATGTTTTAGGGGGGGAAAAAAAGCCCTCACGGCTTCCATTCTAACCCTAACAAGCTAGTGCCTGGATTGCAGCAGCTGCACAGTCCCCACCTACGAACACAAAGCAGGGCATCATCGGTTTCCTCGCAGAGAGATCTTCTGGAACACCCGGCTCCTGAGGCTGCCAGGCACCCCAGGTGCCAGCTGAGAAACCCCCCAACTCAGACTCCCACTTAGCGGCAAGCTGGGAAAACGCCCGTACCTCAACAGGCGGAACAAAATTCAATTTGTTCGGGAACTGAGAAGGCCGCGCCGAGCCAAAGCGCACGAACTCGGGGGCACGCGTGGCCCTGCAGGCCTCGCTCAGAGGTCACACAACTCCACCCGCGCCTCTGGTTCTCCCCCGTTGTCTAACTGGGTTAGAGACACAAAAGGCACAGGAGAAAGGGAGCTTTTGATCGCTCGCCCATCAGCAGCTAATCTTTAACACGTGCTCGGTTTAGCTCTAACTTGCCAGAGACGGCGGGTAACAGCTGGGAAGTTTGTAAATTTTGATGAACATTTAGTTTTGTAATAGGAATTAAAGTGCCGTGCCACTATTGAGATGATATTTATTTAAAATTCACACGGATATTCTGAAATCTGTGTAATTCATAAAGCTGTATCTAGCACTGAAATCTTCAACATAAACACCTATAATTACCTACATGTCCATTAATCATTAATTTTTTGTTGATTTTTGGTAATGACCGCTGTCTCTTCTTGCTCTTCTTTTCCACTAAGTTAGTAGACCAAGGGTTACATGAAAGAAACATTAACTTCTCAGTCAGCCGGTCCTATTTAGCAGTTCAAAGTACTGGTATGACCAGTAAGAAGGGAAAATAACTCCCACCCCTGACACGACTAAGGCAGTCCATTTTCACTGGCGTTTGGGTGCATTTATCAGCACCTGCAGAGGACTCTGGCTCAGCCGCATCTCTGGAACGCACGGGGACTTAGTCGGCACAAAAACTTAACATTCTCCCTCTTGACCACCGCGAGCTCCTCCCACAGGAAGATACTCAGAGAGGTAAAAGGATGTCTGCTAAAAATGCAAATAGACTTTCAGCACGCAGCATTATCGGAGAGCAATGAAACAATTACAGAGGCGACTGCTGAAGGCAGCACTCCCTCCCAAACGAACACCAGCATCAGGCTAATGGATCAGTCCATTTCCTAGACTCTAACGAACAAATATCCTTCAAAAAGCCTCAAAAACACTGAAATTTTACTGCTGCTTTGTAAATTAGCCGGTAAACACTTCAGGCATTTGAAGCGCACACATTTACTTTTTCTGCCACTTTGAGAATACATTGGCACAATATTTTACCTCTTCAAGTTTCATGTCCTTTTACAATAAATTGAGAATAGAGGTGTCAGGAATCTCCGTTTCTGATAAACCTAACAGATCTTTAATTTTTAAGAACTTGAACAGCAGAAGTCATACTTAAAGGTACAGAAATACAGAAGTAGCCAGTCAGCAGGACCCAGACCCAGGGAAATGTATATCCACAAAGGTGCTCTGATGCACCTCCACAGAGATACCAGAAAAATATTCCAAATATAAGAGAATATACTTTTAGCTTCAAGTTTTTCATCAGTATCTTGAATGCTGTGAAGCATTCAATGAGTAAGATACCACTGTTACCTTTAAGAGATCATGTATGCCTCTGAGGAGGTTAAACAAGGAACTAAGTTCTCCGTACATCTGAGACTTAAAATAACACCTGAAAAATATCTGCTAAATAAGTTTTTCTTCTTACAGTATAATTTTAAAGACCCAAATCAATATTCTGTAGTATACTGTTTAGTTTTCAGGATACTCAATTTCTACCAAGGAGATCTTTTCCCCTTTACAATTTCAAAAGTATCTCTGAATTTAAACCAAAAAACTGCCCATCCTAGCCAAACGTAACATATAATTGATTTTACTAATACTGATTAACTGTCAAAAAAGAAATTAACTACAATAAAGTCGCTCTAATATCTAGAAAATAACACCTAGATCCCAAGGTACTGTCGAGCAGTTTCTCAGTACACACATGCCAGCCCTTAGAAAATCTCTCATCTTGTTCAACTCCAGACTGGTCAATTACCTGCTCACGGAATAAGTGCTTTATTTGTGGTGACCCTTGAATTCATCAACAAGATTCTGCAGCTGCTTCTCAGATCTTCTGTCCTCTACACTCAATAAATGCACCAGGGGCACTGAGAAGATGAACAGAAAACAGCTGTTCACTGGTTTTTGTACCACAGGAACCAGCAAGCATCATAGAAAGCTATTAGCCAGAAGGTCACCAAAAACACCAAGCCAGGTGAAATAAAACCTGTGGCACACGTGGTCACCAGATGACACCAGAAATTCACCCGAATCGCTCCAGGAAAATCAGCGACAGCAGTATCTACTCCAAAACGCACGAAACCAGTCGGCTTTTAAAGCTAAATATAAACAATTCCATCTATGGCCAGGGTAACTCAGAACACAGCTTTGGGTCAGATTCCTCCCTGTCCTTACCTAGACCTGCGAGTGTCTGATTTTATTTTTCTCTCCCCTGTCCAGGTGAGGTGCAGTGATAGAGTGGCTTTGGTGGTATCCAGCCAAGGTCAACCCACACCACACATAGGACAATAAAGCCAGAATTTCTGAGATAGAATAACTCCAGTACACAGAGAGCACCTGCTAGCCTAATTACCCAAGGCATTTTTTAATACTTAGTTCATAACGGATCACCTAAATGTTCTGCAGCATGCTAGAAGAAAAACACCAATCATGACAGTGGTCAAATGCATTACAGTTGTTTGGATATGGCCATTATGCTAAAATCAACTAAAGAAAACATCAGCACAAAAAGAAGAATATTGTTTGTTCAATCAGAAATCAATTAACCATTTTTTTTACTAAAGCATCAAAAGTGTCATTACATGTGAACATGGAAGGTACAGAGCAATTCAGATGAGGCTTAACATGACTTATTCTGGGGTTTTTAAAATGCATTTTTAAAAAATCCATTACATTCATTTATAACAAACAAACTAATCACCAGTTTATTTTGTAGAGCAGGGAAGCACTAAGCTGCTTTTTCAAAGACTAATTAATTATTCTGTATGCAGCTCCAGATTCTGCCTTTTCACATTTGCTTGGCTGTATCACCTTATTCCATGATTTCATCACAACAATACTGACTGCAGTGAAATCACTCCTATGTACCTGAGCCAGGCAGACAAAAAGCAGCTCAAGCATTTCAGAAATAGTGGCTGAATGTTCTAAGTAGCTCACCAAAACCCCGTTTGATTGAGGAAGCAATCCAGTCTCACATGAAATTGCAAGAAAGCAGAAGACAACACGAGCTTCTAATAATAAAGCACTCCTCATCAGTTTGTAGGAATATTTAGCCCAGCGCTTCCTTTTCCCCGGTGCCAGAACATTTTTAACTAACACGCCAGGTTCTGGTTGTAACTGTGTTTGGGCAGCTGTTGGCAGAGGGGTCTCTGCTCCAGCAGCTCCACCAGAGATCCAGCCCAGGGCACGGCCGGCCCTCAGCCGTGTGCGGGGGGCTGCAGTGAAAATAAAGCAAGGGCACGGAGGAACACCACGAGAGGAGGGACCAACAGAGGGCACGAGAGAACAAGGTCAGAGAAAGACGAGGAGGAGGAGGAAGAGAAGGGAAGATGCTCTGCCCTGGAGCAGGGCACCGCCACAGGGACAGCGGCCCATGGAGCACCCACAGCACAGCAAAGGAAAACAAAACCAAGGAGCAGCAGAAGAACTGAGACACCCTGACTCCGACCCCCCGCAGCACATTTTGTCCCACTGTACCCTGTGGTGGTTACCAGGCGGGCAAGAGAGGTGCCCAGAGTGAAGCTACGGTTGGGAAAGGAGGAGGGATGGATTCCCCCAGGTGTTTTAATGTTTGTCTTTTTTGTTACCCAATAATTAAATATTTATGTTAGTCTGCAATTAATTAAGTTAAACTCGCCAAGTCGAGTTTGCTTTACCCATGACAGCAATTGGGTAGTGATGGCCCCGTCTTTATTTCCACCCTGGAGCATTCTCAGCCCTGTTCTCCCTTTTTTTGGTCCCCATCCCTCTGGCAGGGAAAGAGGAAGCAGCTGTACGGGTGCCAGGGCCAACCCACCACAGGGATATAACAGCATTACCGTGGTAAGATATAACAGTAACATCATTACATTTGACCCAATTTTCACTTGCTGTCCTTAAAATGGTGTTAATTCGTTACCAAAAGTGGTGTCATTAAAGATGAGATATTCTTCAGGGGGAAGCTGAATAGCAGAAAACCGGGCGTGCTCGTACTCAGTAAGAAATCTTTATTTCCCTGAGCCTGGGAAATCATCTCCAAGGGCCTGAACATTTAAACTCTTAATTTCTTCACAGCAAATGCAGAGCATAAGCAGCACAGAAAAGATACGCACGTGGAAAAGTGCCTGTGACAAATATCTCCAAAATATCTTCAAGATGCCTATCCACAGTGAATTAAATCTGTCCACCAGTCTAACCTGACTGGTTAGTATAAATAACAAACAGTTACTGGGCAGCTCCACATTTCCACCAGTTGGGCACAGGCTTCAGCCGGTGATATAAACATCCAAAAATCTTGTTTCTACGTTTTCTTTAATAGTTTTATGGTTTCTGAAATGAAAAGCCATAAAAAAGGCCAAAAGAGCAAAATTCTAGCAAACCTAAGTGTCACCTGTTAAGCACCTACATGAAACACTATGAATGTAAGAATAATTCAACTTTAACACAGAGTCAAAGAAAAATACTGTTTACCACTGGTTTCTTTTGAGAGAAGTGGCTTCTACATCCAGGCACGCTGTGGGTATGAAAACTGGAAGTCAGAATTGAGCAGATTGTCTGTAAAAGCACACACACGTATTCAGCAAGCAGAGATTTGGGAAATCATAGAACATAGGCTGGGACAAGTGGAATTACTCTAACACACTGCCCTGCTCTAAGCAGGCCCAGTGGAATCAGTTTGCTCAGCAGCTTCCACAGTCAAGCTCTGAACATCCCCAGGATCGGAGATGCTGATAAGCCCTGGAGTGTTTAATTACTCTAATGATGAAAATGATGTTCCCTGTGCCTGGTAAGAATGAACTTCTCACGTTACAACTTGTGATCACTGCCACGTCTCCTCCACTGCACATCTCTGAGAAGTCCAACTGCATCTCCTTCACACCTTCCCATCAGGCAGGCAGGAACCACACTGAACGTGCCCTGAGCCTTATTTTCACCAAGCCAAACCAGCTCTTACAGCCTCTCCTCATATGCCATATATCCAGTCCCTAATCGTTTTGATTACCTGCCAGAGTCACGCCAGACCATCAGTACTGCCCGGGACTGCAGAGCTGGGAACTGGGCGTGGGACTCTGGATGTGGCCCATGAAGAACCCCAGCAAGCAAACAGCATTTCATGCTGCTTCCCACCCTCTGAACCTGCCAGGCCAGCCACACATTTGCCTTTTCACAGTTACCAGATTGTCCCAGTTACCCCACTCATTCTTTTCAAAGTGCAAAAAAAAGGGATAGCAAGACAGGATACAGCTGGATAGGATACAGCTACGCAAATAAAATTCAGATCATTCAGAAAGTGGTATCAGGTACAATTTACCACTCAAAGGCAAATTTCAGAACTTTAAGGTGCCAAACCAAGATCAAAGGGAAGCTAATAGCTACAGACACATGAATGTCTCTTTTGCTTTGAATGACAGCCCACACACATTCACACGGATAAAATAAGTAGTATCAAATGTCAAAATATCACCCAGTGCCTTTCATGTGGCACTGGCCACTTCTTGTAGAGTAACACAGATCAGATAAGAGACTCACAAGTCTTGGCACCTAGACACCTGACTGAAATACTTCAGAAGCACAGGTTCCAATATTGGTGCTCTCTCCACAGGGGAGACCGGGGTTCTACACTCAACACAAAACAGGGCAGTAGTGGTGCTTACGTCTAAAATCAGAGGGGTTTACATACAGTAGTAATCGTGCATAAATGATATGCAGAAGATTATTATGGCACTGACTTTGGACTGTGAGGCCCTGGAAGGTGAAACAAGAGCAAAGCAACACAAAAGGCAGAATAAAATCAGCAGTTTCCCCTTTTGGAATTCATACAGTTATGGGTATCATCCCCTTCAAAGACAGCGTGGCAACTCAGCAATCCCAGTAAAGATATTTCTCGTTACACAGTGGGTGGAGGAAAACACTTTGAATTGATAAGCAGCAATCTTCAACAATGAGTAAATGCAAATATTTTCTGCGCACCACTTTGGTCGTTATGCTGGAGAAGATCAGGCTCCAGGGAGACATTACAGCACCTTCCAGTACCTAAAGGGGCTACGTGAACACCAGAGAGCGACTCTTTACAAGGGCTTATAGTGAGGGGACAAGGGGTTATGGCTTTAGACTGGAAGAGGACAGATTTAGATTTTATATTGGGAAGAAACTGTTCCCTGTGAGGGTGGTGTGGCCCTGGCACAGGGTGCCCAGAGCAGCTGCAGATACCCCAGCCCTGGAAGTGTTCAAGGCCAGGCTGGATGGGGCTTAGAGCAACCTGGTGTAGTGGAAGGTGTCCCCATGGAAAGGGGCTTAGGACTACACCGTCTTTAAGGTCCCTTCCAACCTAAACCACTCCATGATTCTCTGAATTACCTGCAAGCTGAGAAAGATGAATCAATTCTTGCACTGGAGGGACTGTACTATCGGTGGCAATTGTTATCATTATGAACTTGAAATTCAAGCAAGATGTACTAAATCCTCTTAAAATGGCAATGGAAATGCACCACCGGTCTTCTTTGCAGTATTTGAAATGATAGAAATAAAACTTCCCTTAGAACAGCTGTGAAGGAACAGCTTTTAATTTCACAAGGAGTGGTTAAGAAAGGAAGACTTTCAAATCCCATCTCATCTCTTGAGAAAGGTCCCTGGAGGTAGCTAACTGAAGGGCCTGAAACCACCCAATAATGTCAAGTCCTTGCAAATACACTCTGTCTATTGAGCAAATTCCCTACAAAAACGGTCTCATTTCTTGAAACAAAAGCCTCTTTCCCAAACAGGGATATTAAATGTGGGAAGAGAAAGAAAAAAAAAGGAAAGAATTAACTGTACCTCTTGAACACAGCAAACCTGTTACTCGAACACAAAAAGCTTAGAAGACCGAGCATTTCCACCGTAACAATCTCTGGCACTAAAAATGCAGTTGTGGTCAGGGAGAAGCAGAGCTCCTCGGTGTGAGATGTCAGCACCGAGGGCGCGGGAGGAGGGAGCTCCCTGCGGAGATGCCCTCAGCTGGACTGGACTCGGAGCTGTGGCTCTCTAAGCGGGCACAGACAGGTACAGCACTCTCTGTACTCACAGAGTGTGACTGCAGCAGAGGTTTTGCACCTGAGCCTCAACGGCGCAGATGTGGGACAGCACCTGCACAAACCCAACACCGGGAACCCAAAGGGAACTCGGACGTGCACCAGAGAAACACCACTTGTGAGAAGCAACCGATTGCACCAGCGCGCGGTGAAACTACAGAGGGGAAAATCCAAAATGGGCCAGCCAGACAGCTGAAAATCAGTTGTGTGTTTACAACAGAGACGTGTTAAAGAGATTTAAAGTATTTAAAATAAACGTCTGTTTTTATATATACACGTATGCATATACAAACTCACATATAAACTTATTTAATAGAAGATAAACAGAAAAGAATGTCCTGACACATCCCAAAGAAAAAAATTTGGGATTCAGACTCACAAGGGAAGTAAAAAGGTCTCAGCAAATGCCTTTAAAGCCTGAAAATAAAACAGGAAGGGGACAAAAAATTATCAGGACAGCAGTTCCTGATCAACAGTAGGATTTCCAGATCCAGCTGAATGCTAGACTTGAAAAGCTGAAGATATCCACAGAAATAAATGGAGGCTGAGTGACCAAACAAAGATCTTCCACAGCGTAACATCAGGACAGGTATAAAATTTGCAAGGCACTTGCACGAACTAGCATTTAAAAAGATTGCAACAAGGAAAATGAACCAATGGGGAATCTAAATTAGTGGTGAAAGACGAAGAAGTCGGGTTGGTTGCTGTGTGTTTACCTCACAAGCTTTGGAAGAGCTCCCGATAACACGAATGCTTTATCTGGGAAGGAATGGGAGACCGGGGAAATCTGTAAGGCCCCAGTCCCTGAGTGCTCTGCACCGAACTCGCACAGCCCACAGCGGTGCCAGCCCTCGCTCCCAGGGGCACCCAGGGCTCCTCTGGGCACCTGGCACGGCTTTGGCAGCGCGGGCTGCAAGGGCGGCCTCCGGGAGAAGAGAGAGCAGCCGCACCCCTGCCAGACAGGGAGAAGAGCCAGCAAGGAAGGAGCGAAGTCAAGCCTGGGAAGGTGGGGGACAGGAAGGGTTTTTTAGTTTTGTCTTTGTTTTATCAGCCCACTGTTTTTAACTGGAGAAAAAAACTACATTAATTTTCCAAGGTGAGTCTGTTACGCCCATGGCAGTAATTGGTAAGTGATCTCTGTCTTCATCTCAGAGAGGTTTTTCACCTTATTTTCTCCCCCTGGTCCTGCTGAGGAGGAGGGCCAAGGGAGCAGCTTGGTGACTATCTGCCACCTGGCCAAGGTCAGCCCCCCACATAAAGCTGTGAAGTGATTGTGCCACTGGACAAGCTCAAATCTTGGACATGTTGGGTACACGCAGGGGCACTGAGAAAGATTTATTTTCTAACACCTAGAAAGAATTTGGTGATAACTCAGCTAAGTCAATATAGCACAAAGGAAAGAACTACAACTCCTGAATTAAAATTTAGATTTTTAACTAGATGTAACAGGATTTTTTTGCATGTAAGACTTATATCCAATATAATTTTTTTTTTTAATCAGGTCTTTAACTTTTAAAAACTGATTGTAGACATGCACCTTATAAATTGGTTAAACAGATAGCGTATGAAGAACTAAAGTGAAGATCAGAATAAAATGGCTAACTATACTCTGAAAAATTAAACTGTACGGCTAGAGAAAACCCTCAGGAAACTTGGATGGCAAGATTATTGAAAGAACTAACATGGCCTGACCTGAATTGAAACTGAACAGTGAGCCACAGGCAGAGCAGCTACAGAACTGTCATAAAGACTAAACACTTCTTGAAGTTAAAAAAAGATCAAGTGACAACATAAGGCTCACCACAAAACTCTCTCATACAGATATGCCTACATGTTGATTAATATTTTAAATGCACCAATACCATCTGTAACATTATAATAACTTCCTCCCTCCTTCCTCCCTTAAAAATAAACGATAGTCATGACCATTAGTTCAGTTGCTTTGAAACAGAAAAACTCTGCTCGTAGAAGTTTCTATTAAAAACAAAACTTGAGAAAAAGGCATCTAGTAAAGAAACTCAAGAACATTTCAAAATAAATCTGCAATAGAATCAAAGCTGAAGAAAAGGTGGGAGGCAACGCAAATCAAAAATACCTATGCCCTGAACACAGTATTTGGAAAAGTTACAGTCAGAATTTTATAAATAACCCTGGGTTTGTGGGAATACTGTCAAACATAAGCCCTGAAGCCGTAAGCCTGGAAGTCAACCTGGATCCAATGCATTTGGCTGCAACTGCTCACTGTAAAGCCTGCATGCCTCAGGAAGAAAAACCCACAGTGCTGGCAAGAGCACTTGCCATACCTGACACTTCCATTTCAGTTTCAGCAGGCAAGGTGAGCTCTGAGGCCGAGGACCGTCAGCAGCAGAGAACAGCTCGGCTGCTGACACGCAGAGCGCACGCCTGGGCAGTGATACTCTGCAGTACCTCAAGCAAGGAGATGTCAGAAACACTGGGAACAAAAGCAGACAGGTTCCAGTTTTAGCACTGCCAATGTCCTCAGTGTAGTTGGGGGGGCAATGCTTTGGTTGTCTCTAAGTTCACTCAGGATTTACAGCATTTTGTGCAGCTAAACATCCGTGGCAAGCCCAGTCGCTGTGGAGGAACGGGAGATCTTGGGTTGCTATCAAGGCTTAGACAACTGGAAAACTTAGGCCATTATTGAGACTGGAAACCTAAGCACGCATAATACATTATGCCAATCTATGAAAACAGAGTTATGATCAGATAATTCAGATTGTAAAGGACAGCACGAGGTCATCTAGTTTAACCTCTTACTCAAGGCATGGTCGTCTGTGAGATCAAATCAATTTGCCCACAAATTTATCCAGTCAGATCTTGAAAATCTTCTATTTATATCCATTATCTCTCATCCTCCCACCATGCAGCATCCAGTCTAGCTCGTCTTCTCAAAAACAACCTCACAGTTTGGGAAGGCTGCTATTAATCCTCTCAAAGCCTTCTCTTCACCAAATCAACCCATTCCATCAGCCTCTTCTCACAGGGGCTGTGCTTCAGCCCACCAGTCACTCTGGCCCCCCTCCCAGCAGATGCCCACTTACTGACATCTTGCTCTGCACTGGGCAGACCAAAGTCGGACAGAGCATTCTGCACGTGGCTGAACAAGTGTGGAGCCGAAGGAGACAATCGCTGCACAAACTGCTCTGCTGCCAGAATGCACCCCTGCCTCAGGTTCAGCTTGCTGCCCAGCAGCTCCCCATCCCTTCTGCACAGCGCTAATCCCCACCCAGTCAGACCCTAACCTCCATCTCTCCTGAAAGCTTTTTATTCCCGTCATCCTTGCCGAGTCTCCCAAACCCATTCATCCCTGCAGGCCGAGTCCCTGTGCCCAGCTCTCTGCCCTTCAGCACACCAACTGGTCCCCGTGGGGAGGTGGCACCTGATGAACGGGGACCTTGTCACCTCCATCCCGGTCACTGAGGAAGACGTCAAACACGACCCAACGTGCTACAGGCAGCTGGGTAGGGACCAACCCCTGCGTCACCCTCTGAGCCTGATCCTGCCACCACCTTTACGCCCACCTGGCTGCCCAGCCACTCAGGCCCTGGCATTCTACCCAGGAGTGACAAGAGTGCTGCGGGAAGCAGCGGCGAAAGCCTGACTAAAGGCAAGGCAAAGGACAGCCGCTGCTCCTTCCTCATCCACAAATCCAGACATTTTACCACAGGAGGCAATGAGATCAGGCAGGATTGATCCTTGACAAATCCATGCTGACTGTGCCCAGTCAGGATCGTCTCACTGACACGCTCAGAAACGTGTTCCAAAAGGACTCATTCCACGGGGACTGAAGCAGGAAGCACCATCCTGTAATTCCGTGACTTGTCCTCTGGCCACTTTCGAAGACTGTGCAACATTTGTCTTTCCACAAAAAAAGACTCCTCCCCAGTTTCTGGAGTCTTTTAAGGATGATAGAAAGAAGCCTTCCGGTGGCATCAAACAGCAATCCCCTCACCCTCGGATTCATCCTGTGGTCTTGCACGGATCAAGCCCTTTCAGGGAAGCCTCGAGTCAACCCTCATTCATTTCATGGCTGCCAGTTCTTCTCCTGGAAGCACATTTGATCACAGAGGCCTGGGAGATTGGCATATCACAGAGAGAGGCAACATTTTGTTCAGATGTGTTCTCTCTCTATTTGCATACTGTGGGAGACTGTGGGAGGCCAAGTGGGAAGGATGAAGAAACTGAGTGATCTGTCTGGGGGATCAACAGTAGTCTGTATTTCACACTAAAAGTTCTCGAGTTCCACAAGCAGGAGTTGAAAAAAAAACACAAAACCAACCAGCCTTCTTTACTCCTTTCCTTAATACTGGCCCATAAATGGGAACCTTCAGAAGCCAAAGCATACTTTTAGCAAGTTTATAAAATCGAAACAAAAATTCAATACTTATTTATTACTTCCAACCAAACTCTGTTCTGAACATAGATATTGCGAGCAAAGAGTAAATGATTCACAAGTGTCAGCATAAGCAAGATTGATTTCATCCTAGAGTTCATTAAAAAACATGTTTTAGAGCAATAAAAATACATTTACAGTTCTAAGGTTATACATTTTAATCTCGTTTCCCTCAGCCCTGCTGCTCAAGGAACACTGTCACGTGAAAATCAGCCTCTTGCCAAGCCCCTCCTTAGTGAGAGCAGCTCCCCGACACTCCGTTCACCCAAAGAACTCCCTCAACTCTCTAAAACCACCACCAGCAGAAGGGGACAGTGACAAGTTAGCTGAGATTAATGACAGCAGAATTAGAGCATTTTTAAAACAAATTCCAGCCGAGAACTACACTGAAAAATATTTGTACAGCTCAGGACTTCCTAATATTTGGGCTGACTCACAGTGCATTGACTCTGCCGTATGCTGCCCGTGTGCTCACATTATTACAGCACCCGCTGCAGCTCCCGGGGTGCAGAGACAGCTGGGTACCAGAGGGGAAAAAACCCCGTGGAGGTATTAATTACTGACGCTGCCCAACAGATCTGCAATTGCACTGCAGAAAAGGAAGGCGCAGCATCGAGAACGCACAGAAAACTAAGGTTAACGGGAAAACACTCCTCGGGTGACAGCTAAATGTTTTTTCCGGAGAGTTTCTGTCAGGTGTTGATTATCAGTTTGGTTTGTTTCCCTACAGCTTACGGTATCCACGTGCTTTGGTTGCTGCTCTGTGCGTTGGGCATTCAGAAGAGGCACAAATCACTTGTTACTAAGAAGTCACCATAAACTGTGCTGTGAACATGAGGTATTACAGGAACTCCGTGACAAACAGGGCCCTTCTTGTTTCCATGTTAGCCATGTAAAGGATTAGCGTGGATACATAATGTGTGTGCGCCCTAGGGCACAACCTGTTGCACAAAACTGAACCTGTGCAATTTAAATGATTGCACAACGCAGCAAAAATGACATTAAAAACATCGTGCTACTCATCTCCCAACAGCCAGCCCGGCGCTGAAGGGGGAAAAGAAAGGAAATGTGCTTAAGGAAGAGGAAAACAGCCCAAAAGAATACAAGAGAGAAAATAATTTGGGAAGAAAAAACTATCCATTTTAGCTACAAATTAGATACTGTACACGATGGTACAATCATTTACTCCTAATAAAAATACTTCTCTAATACATTACACTTCATGTTTTAGATAAGCTCCTATCATCTTGATTTAATAGCACTTACTAAAAGTGCTATTAAACATTCTGGTTCATAGCACCTTTCAATGACAAAAATCCTGATGTGATAGACAAAAGCTCTGAAAATAACCGAGACGATAATTCAGAGCATGTTAACACAGGTGAAAAGGGAAGATGTTTCCTGCTGGAAATTAAATCTCTTTGTGGCACTCATGGCAGTTTTGTAACTTGGAAGCACTAACACACTGTCTTTCTGATTTACTTGTAATTCAGGTTTAGGACGCAGCGTACAAAGGATTCTGCCTTTCCTATTACAAAATACCTTATTAGTCACTCTACTGTGTGCAAATCTGCCCAATCCGGGCCAGAAAAGTGACTCTCATAAATTAAGGGCAGCCTTTTTATCAGGCCTCCCATCGCTCCAAAAACGTGAGGACTAATATGAAATCATTCCCATGGTAACAAGTTTTGCAAGTTAAACACCACTGCTGTTTGCAATATATATAACTATGAATAAAAAGGTTGGCATCGCTGATTTTCATAGCTTAAGGATCAACAAAAGAAGCCTGGCTGAATGGAAGATTAAGGGCAGAAATACCCATCCAATGAGAATTAAAAAAAAAATAGAAGAAAAATGTAGCATCCTCCCCCTTAAAAAGAAAAAGCAGTGACAGCATAAAAATACTGAGGTAAAATAACCTATTTTTATGAAAAAACGTTACTTCTGCATTTTTGTAGTGAAGTCTGCTATTCATGAAGTTCTAGTGGACAGGGTGGAATTTCAGAAAATTAAGTGCTCAGCAGCAAACCCCCATCTCAGTTTCAGCTACAGACAAGCCTGTGTGGCACACTGACCTTCCTGTTCTCGGCACACCACTAAAATTAGTGCCTTCACTCAAGTGTTAATCAGCACAATTATAGGCAGTGCACACGAAGGTCTCACAGCATCAGCTACTGCCTGTCTTTAATAATCAGGGCTTTCTGCACCAAATCACCTGCTAACAAGCTCAACCTGTGAAGTACGGACCTACTTTTCCCAGCTCAATCTTCAAAGACTGTCTAGCACTCAGCAATTCACAAAGAAACATTAACAACTGTAGTAAGTATAAAAGAAAGAGTGAATTAATGATTTTGTCCACAAATTCCCAGACTTTCAGATTAAAGAAGCTCGACCTGAAACACTAGAAGAAGTTAATTAACGAAAAAGTGATGCTAAAAATAAATGAATGACAATTCTCACAGCCAGAAAGGAGACAGGCCTCTCAAAGGCACAGAGATTTGAGCTAATTCAACCAAATGGAAAGGAGGAGAGGAATAATTTTTAAAATAAGTCTACACGAAATGGATTTTGCATTGAGAAAACACAGCATGCAGTTTTAGGAGGCAAGTCTTGAATGAAATTCCAAGAAGGAAAGGAAAGGGGAAAGGTAAAAGGGGAAATGGGGGAAAGGGAAAAAGCAAACGGGGAAAAAGCAAACAGGGAAAAAGCAAGTTTTTCCTGGATAGAAACTATAACTTGAAACCTTCTTTAAATCACAGACACTGGATTTTGAATCTTATTTCTGGAAGATGGAGGAGAGAGAACCTAACAGCAGTACCACCACTTGTTCAAGTGCTGTATGTTGAGTGCAAAGCCCAATTTTAAAGTCAAGCTGTAAACGTATTTAGGGACTTACAACAGAAAAGTTCAAACAAAATAAGATGGGTTTTGTAAAAGCAACTTGAGGGTATACAATTTCCAATTAAAATGGCTTATAAAGGACTAATTAGTAGAGGAACAGTACAGGAATTTCACTAGGATGTTACACAACATCAGAAAGTATTCTAAATCATCACCTGAGCACACACACCAGTACTCACACCTACTCCAACTCTTTGGTCAAGCATGTGCCCAGACCTTCTCACAAATCCTGGCCAAAGCATGCTTCTTAAAACTTTTTTTGTCACTCGATCAAAACCATCTGCTAGTTCATACCAAAATTAAATCAGTTTTAACAAAATTTGTTATTATTCATTTTATTGCAAGGTGATTTTTCGGGTTCCCTCCCCCAAAATAAATTACCACAGGTAATTCCATACTTTGGAACATTCCAGTCACAGTGAAGTGATGAGAAAGTCTGAGCACAGCCCTGCAAAGAGGATCATAAAACGGCTGAGCTTATTTTCCATCACCCATAAAAGGTGCTGCTGGCTGCACAGACAGAGCACACTATTTACTTTCTCAGATGCAGGTACACGCAGGCTTTTCTTCGAAAGGTCCCTCTTTGGAGTAACTGTGCTCTCAGCTCTATTAAAATGGTTACACATTGACAGGCTCACAGCCACAGGGCCAAGCCTGACCCATCAGGGACAGGGAGAAAGGTTTCAACGCTGTCCTGCAAATCAAAACTTCCAAAAAACAGAGTAATTTGACTTTACTCAACTGATACACAGGCTGATGAAGACTGGGGAAATTCCTCTACCCTCAAAAAAAAAGCATACCTATGGTTGTAGGCCTTTTGTGCAATAACTTTGGGTAAGTTATTAATCTTCACAAGCAACAACATCTGTTAAAATTAACCTATGCACACACCAAAGGGAGATTTCAGAAACGCACATAAGTGTGTTATGCTAATGCAAACCACACAAATATGCCACAGTTGATGGCATCAAAAAATTATCCAGATTTTTACCTCTGTCCTCTCCCGAAGTTGTTCTCTCCCTTCTCACCAGAGTTACTGAGCTGCACAATCAGAAAACCACTGGAATATTGGTATTTAACTAAGCGGTACCTAGTAATCACAACACTGTCATTTGCACGCCTAAACTGAACGGAGATCAATAACGAAGCACTGAAGAATCTTATTCTCCACATTGACCCAGCTGAGGGAAATAAGGCAGCTATTCCTAAGTCTCCAGTGCAGGGCACAGCATTCCCTAAAAACCTATTTAAAAGCCTTCCTTACGCTTGTTCTTCCTGCCCATTTCCTTTTTCTAGGATCATTCTGGGATCCACGGTTCCACCTACCAGCACTATTTCTCAGCCTAAAGCTCTTGTCATCCTCTTCATGGATCTCCTTCTCTCACCCAACAAAGAAACCCTGAAACCTCTTGCCACAGAAGCCAAAAACACTCTCAGAACTCCATGTATATTTTCAGTTGCTGCCAAATCCAAAAGCATGACCACTCTTTTTAAAGAGCACGTCTCCTTCTCGTCAATCAACTGCTTCTCTAGATCAGATCCAGGGCATGAACTGACTGTGGAGGAGTAGTATCTTCCACAGGGACACTTCACCTTCCAAACAGGTTGGTGTTCCTTAGCTGTGTGGCTTTTGACATTTATAACATTTTAAGAGCTTCGGTCTGATGCCCTGAATCCTTCATCAAATCAAATGTTTACCATTAAATGTTCCCATCTCTCCAAAGAGAAAGAGATGTAAGAACCAGCCTGGTGGAGGCTGCTGGCTGTGAGATCAGATGCTGCAATAGGCTGCGTGGGTCCCTCTCACAAGGAAAGCTCCACTTCTCTCAAGTCACTTTTGTTGCCTCGTGGTTTGTTTCTGTTCATCCCAGAACTGATATCCACTTACAACGCGTGAAGTCTAATAAATGATGCCAATAGTAAAATAAAATAAAAAGCAAAGAACGAGTTTAACAACAGGTTAAGGCTGAGACAAGAACCTGTAGGTGCAAGAGTGCTCAAAGACGATATGCTGCAACAGAAATAAATGTTTAGAGAGTTTTTCCCTCCCCTCAGTCGAAAATAAGTATTTGTCATCTGAGACACGATTCCACTAAAAATCGGATCATTACTCAGACAATTTCATGATTCCTGTAAGGGAAAAAGGCATGCAAGCCTCATCACACTGCATTGAAAAAGGGTAGGATTCATGTGGGGGTGTATATACACACATATTACATGTATTAATATAGAATATATGTGAATATAGAATAATACATATTAATGCCCGGAGCAATCAACTACTAAAGAAGAAACAAATCCTGTACAAAGTACCCAAAGAAATAAGATTTTAATTTCTGAATGGTGGCAGTTCACGTGCTGGCTCGTTTTAACCTCAGGCACGAGTGACAAGAAGCACCAGAAGAAACGCGTGGCCCCGTATTCCTCGGAATCCGCATCAACACACAATTAAAAGACCATCTGTTCCCCAAATTTACCCACCCAAGGTGCTGGTGCCTGCTCCTTTGGGCAGGAGAAAACCCACAGTGCTCACGTCAAGCGTGCTGTGTGCTGTGGAAGGCTGCAGTGTGAAACGCTTTAAGCACTGAAGGACTCTGCAGAGCAGTGCCTGCTCCTCCGAGGCGCTGCCCTGAGGGCAAGGAATGGATTTGGCAGGGAAAACTCAGCCAAACTCAGCTCTGATACAGGTACCAGAGAGGCTTCAGTGATTCTGGACTACCCTTTATTATTTGCTTGTTTTTCCAAAGCTAGGCTGGCTGCTGGAATGCCTGCCCCTGCTCCTATTCCTTCAGGCCGTGATACCAGAAAGCACAGAGAGGACAGAGCACATAGAGCCACACAGGCTGAATCGGGAGCGCAAGCTTTAGCTCAGTAAATAAAATATATTCTGAGTGCCTTAAGCGTAAAAAGCAGCTGCATGAGAGCAGCTTCAAAAGTTCTTAGACTCAGTAAAAGCACCTTAATCTCACCTCTTGCAAAGCTAGCTCTGTTCTAGACAAAACCAAAACATAGCTACTACAGTTTTGCACTCCAACATAAAAACAAGATAGAACCGTGTGCATATAAACAGAACTATTCGTGCAGATTTTATGTAAAAGTTACGACCATCACAGTAAATCAGAATCCGACCCGGATAGGTCAGAATAGGTGGTCGTGAGAGTGGTGTTAATTTCTCATGGGATAATTTAGCAATAAAGTGTGTCAGGTTTGGGATCCAGTGCTGGCCCTTGCCATCCTACGCTGCCGCTGCTGTTTTCTGCTGTTCCTGCCAATATTTTAAAGTGAACTTTTGCTGTATCTCTCGGGCTGTTGCCCACGGACTGAAACGGACTTAGCCTAAGAATAAACTTCAATATAAAGCAACCACTGCCCCGGCCTCTAAACGGCGAACTCAACGCCATAGCTGTCACCCTGCTTCTCTCTCCAGCCCACGGGAGCAGGGGAAGGGGGAGGACAAGGGGAAGAAGCAGGAGAGGGCACCAGTGCAGAAACAGAAATGCACAACACAGTACAGAACCTGACTACAAAGCAGATATCAGATAGGAACAGGCATTAAACAAAGCACCTGAAAGTAAAATTTATTCTCCCCCTCTCTGCTACATTTGCAAAGCATTGAAAAACATCTTTTTATTGGACAGCTGATCTCCATCCCTTCCTTCCTCCCTCAATAAAAAGGGTATTTTCATTGTGCTACACGTGAAATTCAAAAAGTCATCACCTCCCGACCTGATCTTATTTTGCATGCTTGCAAGGAACTGCCCCAGATGGTTGGAAAACTACCCACTGCCTCCACATTCCTTTTGATGTTGTGGAACCAAATTCTGGAAGAACCTAACTGCCTCCAACCAGCTTCTCACCCTCACTGGCTTATACTATTTATTTTCCAAACTAGTGGTAAGAATCATTAGATTTTAAAAGCAGTCCTTACAGGAACTGCATGCAGCACAGAGCAACAAGGACCACATTTTTCTCTCTGTTCCAAGGGGATTCTGGACCTGTAGTCCTAACCCAGGGAAGAGCAAAAGCAGCCCACTGCTCACACACTTCAATCATTTAAAGGGCAACAGGAATAAGAAGTAGTACATAAATTAATTTTAAAACCTTGTCTATAGCTCAACAAACAGCTTAAAAGCAACAAGCATCAAGCTCTTTAGGTTTACTGATGATTGTACATTACTTAGCATTCCAGTTTACAAACGAAGTTGCTAAAATTAAACTGAAGAAGGCAGTCACATGGCATTCATTCCTGTAACTGTTATACATGAGTTTAACTCCTCTGACTTCTAAAGCAATGATCCCTAGAAAAAGGCTCAATGGTGTTCTGTGCCACTATTTTGGTGTCTGATCGTGCTTATTTTGGGGAGCATGCATGCAATACAAGACTATTTTATGCTTTTGGGGGTATGGGGTTGGGGGTTTTTTGGGTGGGGGGTAGTTTGTTTGGGGTGTTGTGGGTTGATTTTTCTTTAAAGAATACAATCTCTTCCTAGGGTGAATCCATAATAAGCTTTCTTAATGGAGGTCAACTGATAAAAATTCAGATTATGATGAGATCTCTTCAAATACTGATGTAGATATTGATAGAAGATCCTTCCATTCTTTTCTTGACTGTTTAAATGTCAGTACTGACTTCGCAACTGCAAAACGCAATGTATATTGGAATGCCTCAATTTTTCCCACACAGTACAGAAGTTTTTTGTGTTTAATCCAAGGTTATTAGTAGGAAAAAAAAAATCTTTCAGGATAGCTAAGGGAAAACAGCCTATTTAATATTCCTTGGAAGCAAAATCGACTTGTTGGGGTTGTTTTGTGATTTACTACGATCTCTAGGTTCCAGTGGCCCTTGGCAAGAGCTGCTTCTCGAGGCTGCCGATTTCACCAAACGCCCCCTCCTGCGTCCCAGCCCGCGGCCCTGCCCCTGCAAGCACTCAGCAAACCACTTCGAACGCCTGGCATCACCACGGAAGGAAACGAAGGACACTTTGTCCTTCTTTCTTTTTCCACTACAGATGGTGACTCCGACCTTCCCAAGAGAAGCCAGTATCAATCTGAAAATACCATGCAAAAAACATAATGACGTAGACCTTGCGGGTTATGAAACTAAGGTTTTTTTTCTGAGAAGGCTTTCTTCTCAAGGTCTGCTGGTTGTTATCTTCAGACAAAAAAAAATGAAGATCTAATTATGAGCCACTACATTTAGCAGTTGCAGCCATTTTCCCATGTGCTCAACAGATTATGTCAAAAACTACACAGAAGAACTGCAAAGCATTATCTATTCAAGGCAAAAAAAGTGTAATCCCCAACAGCCATGGTACCTGCTGGCAAGCAGTTGTAATCTGATTCCTGTCGAGGGTCTCAGATCACCACAAATCACTGGTACTGAAGACACTGCTATTTCACTGCATCCCCTAAACATAAGTGTACACAGAAAATTAATTCAAAGAAGTTCTATATTGGAACATCTAGAGCACCACCAAGTTCATTCCCTTATTCCCCTCCTGCCAGCTGAGCCTCCAGTGTCATTTCACAGCATTTCTTTCTTCAGTTACTAGTTCAGATAGCTGGCACGACTGCTCTTCGTGGGTTATCCAACACACTTACTACTTTCAGAGTACAGAAAAGCCCCCTCTAAACTCTTTTGGTATCTAGCTTTTATCTCAGAGTATACATCTGAAGAATTATTTATCCTAAATGCAAAAGTTCCTCTGTCTTACTAATACCTTAAGCATTAAATAGACTGTTAACAGTATCCTGGAAATCTACTTTGCTGAAAAAAACTACTCTTTCCAACTAACAATTCAGTCATGGTGGCCCACTCCGCTGGCCATCTTCAAATCTCTGAGGCTTCCTAATATCACCCAAGTGAAAAGAGTTTTTGAAAAGCCCTATTTCAGCTTTTGGTCCTGGAGGCACACAAGAAAGACTGACATAAGACCAGCACGACTACAATCTTTTCTCCGTGGACTGGCAGTTCCACCTGAAGCGCTCCTCTCCTTCCTGCTGAAACCAGTGGATGCAGAGCGAGGCCAACCCCTGAAAATGCTGGCTTTGGCACCAGAAAGTTGTAAGGCCAGCAGAAATTACCTGTAATGCAGGAGCACCTCTGCTGCCATCATCTGTCACTGTTAACTGCTCGCTGGCTGGCTGAGAGGAGGCCTTACACACTTCCAAGCCACCTAGTCCATGCTTCAGAAAGCAAGGGAAAAAAATTACTCACTTAAGGGAAAGAA